>JAVSCE010013396.1:0-210476 GCA_032199065.1 Smutsia gigantea
CCTGTTCCAGGAGCCACGCCGGGCTGGACGCAGTACCTCCATTCTGTGTTGTAGAAAACCGAGGCTCAAAGAGGGGAAAGGACTTGCCACACATCCAGGTAAAGGCAGGACCAGGTGAACCGAGGTCTCTCCTCCTCCTGTAAGGAGCTGGCGTGATTCGGGAGGGCTTGGTGTGGAGGGAGCATGGCTGCTCTGTCTCAAAGTCTGGGTAAGACCTGGGCATGTGGAGGTGGCAAGAGGCCTTCAGGTGGGGTTTGTAGCCCGAGCAAAGGTGCACAGAACTGTGATGTGGGAACACTTCTGTGCTCCTGGCCTGGCTGAGGCAGGCTGCACTGGATTGTGGCGAGCCCTGAAAGCCAGGCCAAGGTTGGACTCAGTCCTGGAGGCTGCAGGAGCCACTGAGGGCTTTGGAACAGGAAAGGGCTTCCCTCCAGAGGAGGATGAATCTGGGTGCTGGGAGGCCACTGAGAAATCTGAGCCACAGCCAGGCAAGAGATGGCCATGCAGGCAGGTGGGTGACATCAGCTGGGAGTCAAGGTCATGCCCCCTCCCTTCGTCCTCTGTCTGACCTTGGATGGGGTTTCCACAGGATTCAGTCAGGGTTGCCCAGTGGTCTCTACCTCAGAGGTGGAAGGTGGTAGATGGCCCTCTCCGAGAGTATCCGGGGCTGCTGGTGGGAGGGTCCGGCTGGGAGGATGGGGCTGGGGGCTGGAGTTGGGGGTGCTCTAGGGGGGAGCAGTGGCTGCCACCTCTGACTTCCACAGGGGGTCAGTGTAACATTAAAGTTCCTCTTGACTGCTCTTCCCCGCATACCCTGATGGAGGCCCCTGACAGAGCCCAGGGTTCAGGAATCTGGGTCAGCTAGTTATCTTTGGAACCCCTGGTGGGCAGGCACAGGCCAGGTGGACTGGGGATGCAGAACCACTTGAGAATCAATTTTGATTGTTTGTTTTCTTTCGGATTTTAAATTTAGAATTTCAGAGGAACTTAATGGCCACATTTCTAACATGAAGAGGCCTAAACCCTTCCCTCCCAGAGCCCCGGTGGGTGTGCGGACACCCTGATCAGAGACCTCTCCTGCCTCTGCTTTCATCTGGGAAGGTGAGGATGGTCCTGTGCAAACAACAGACTCCAGAGCCCTAGGGAGCCCCTGCATCTCAGATGGTCCCGTGCATTTTACAGCTGTCTGCTGGGTCGTTGAGAAAGCTGAGAAACCGAGATCAGAGAGTGCTTTGGTTCGCCAAGGCCTTGGGGAGAGTCAGTGGCAGAGCCGTGGCCTACTAACGGCCGAGTGGCCATCCGATTGCCGTGAACCAGCCGGGGTTTTCATCAGCCAAGAGCCCTCGGATCTACACAGCCCATCATCTCTGACATAGCACTTCCCGTCCACTTTCTCAGAAGATACTCGGACACTTGCAAGAGTGGGCATGTGCTTTTCGTTTCACAGATGAGGAAACTGAGGCCGAGGAAGTTTGAGGGGCTCCCCAGCTAGTAGGTGGCCGTCAGTTTTGCCGATCTTGAGCTTGGAGTTCTGCAGAGGATGCCAGCTGGGGAGTTGGCCAGCATCTTTGAAATACTGACTCCTGAGCCCCACCTCCCAGGATCCTAATGTGCTAGATTTGGGGTAGGGCCTGGGGCCCACTTTCTAAACAAACTCCCCAAAGAATCCTGAAGCAGATTGTTGGCAGATCACGCTTAGTGGTCACGGGGCCAAGTTCAGTGCTTCTCAGACTTAAATGTGCATACATATCACCTGGGCGCTGTATTCAAATGCCTGTTGAGATTTGTTGATTGGAGGTGGGGCCCGAGAATCTGTATTATATATCTGACAATCTCCCCGGGGACGCTGCTGTAGGGACCGGGGACCACACTCTGAGATCACTGGTTGAGACCAGGAGCTCATTCCCAGGGCAGATGAGTGCAAAGCTGGCAACATCTGCAGGACCCTCCCAGGACAGCCTGATATCTTACCGTATCATTTCACTTTCTGAAATTCCCTCTTACCCTCAGATCTAACCACTCACCCCTGTTCTGTAGTCCCTGTTCAGAGGTGGGGGAGCCCCAAAAGGAGAAGAAAGAAGAGGCAGAAGTCTGACCAGAAGCCACCGCTTAGGGGAACCCTATGGGCCTGCTGTTGGCAAATTCTCTCCTTGATGTCCCAGGAGCTCGGGGAGCGACAGGAACGGTTTGGTGCTTAGGGAAACTCAGGTGATGCTAAGTCCCCAATGACACCTTTTCCACGTCTGTTTTTCCCCATATCTTCCCAATTTTATTTCTAGCCCCCTTCCTGAATCTTGTGTTATGTTAATAGTTCCCTAAGTATTTTTAATTAGATTTTCCAAGCAAAAGAAAGTTTCCCAAGTTAATTAAAAGTTGCCTCACTGTAATTGTATAAAAGCAGCTTTTGCTTCTGAAAATTAAATTTTTATAATTAAACTCCCCTACCCGTTTAAAGATTTCAGTGGAATGTTTATTGTTCATCTATTGTGAAGAAACCCCGGGAGCGTGCACTGCTACCCCAGTCTGGGATGTGTCCATCTGGTTCCAGGCCATGGTCAAGTGTCCCTGGCCTTCTATGATTTCCTGCCTCAGGGAAAGAAAGATCAGATCCTGCCTGGGCTTTGGTGGTTGTATGAAATGCGGCCTTTGAGCTCATCCCTCAATGCCGGCTTACTTTGTAGGACAGAGGACATCATCAGGCACTTACATGAGTCCCCGCTTCATGTCCTCCCCTAATTTCAGTGGGATGGCCCATGTGACTTCCTCTGGCCAATAATGGAGGCAAAGTGATGAATGTGACTTCAAAGACGACACTTCGGGAGCCAGCACAATCCCCTTTGTCTCTGCCATTGTGATTGACAATGTCCCAGACAGAGGCCGCTCCATCCGCCTGGGACCTGGGGCCTGGATTAAGGCAGCGTGGAGCAGAGACACAGCCGACCGTAATGTCTCGTAAGTTTTATCCATTACTGACCTCTTCACCAGGATAACTCCTGTCTAGTTCTAATGACTCAGCTCAGCTGTCCCTTTCTATGGAAAACATTTCCTGGCCAAACAAGGCAGGGTTAGTTGTCATTCCTATGAGTACCCAGGGTCCCAGGCTTTCTAATCCCCAAACCCCTCTGCTGCTACTTCGAACTGAAAAAATGCTGGTATGTAGTTTAAATAGAATCCACTGCAAATAGATAATGGGTCTTATATCTGTGTGCCTGTAATTCAGTATAAGGGCATACCCATGCTTACTGAATGAGGTAGGCCATGGGGGTCAGACACATCTGGATCCCAATCCCAGTTCCTCTGCTTATGAGTCAGGGGACTAGGGATGACTTACTTAATTTCTCTAGGCTCTGGTTGTTTCATCTTTAGAATAGATCTAATAATAAAGCCTACTGTCGACGCCTCTGGATGCATCCAACCTTCCAGGGAGATGCTGAGGACAGGGGGCTGATCTAAGCAGTGGGCTTTCTCACTTCTTCCCTACATGGAGCCCCGGGAGGGTGAGCATCTGCTTTTCTCAGAGGTGGTTGAGGAGAATTTGGGGTTTGTTGTGATGCTGACGAGCCAGCCTGGCTGGGTGACTTAGATACGCAGCTGTGTGATCATTACTCAGTGCAGACTCTGACTAGCCTTGGGGGGAGGAACAGCAGGTGGACAAGTCTTCGGAGGTCAGTCTTTCCTGGTGCTGGAGGCTCAAGTTGGCCCCAAGCCATAGTCTTTCCCTATGTATCATTTTGGCCCGTGGCACAGCTCCTCCCAGACTTTGCTTCAGACCTTCTCCTAGGATGGCGCTAACTACACCATGGGGTTCCCCACTGTGGGAAGCAGTATAATGGCGCTCCCCAAAGGTATGTATGGCGTAGTCCCCAGAATCTGCAAACATGTTGCTCCCTGGCAAAGAGCAATTAAGGTTGCAGGTGGAATTGATGTTAGTCAGACACCCTTCAAAGGGGGAGATCATCCAGACTGCTCCATTATAATCACAGGATTCTGAAGAGTGGAAGAAGGCAGTGTAAGAGAAGCCAGAGCTAGACAGAGAGTTGGAATATGCTGTACCGGAGGCCTTGGGGTGGGAGGAAGGGACTGCAAGCCCATGAATGCGGGGAGCCTCCAGCAGGCAAGGAGACAGGGTCTCACCCAGGCCTCCAGGAGGCAAGCAGCCCCACAAACACTTTGACTTCAGCCCCGTGAGACCCATTTTGCACATGTGGCCTCCAGATCTGCAAGAGAATAAATACATGTGTGTTGTTTGAAGCCACTAAATTCGTGGTGATTTGTTACAGAGGCAAAAGGAAATGAATACACCCCACTTGCCTGTTTCTTTTTTTCTGTCTTTCCCCTTATTATGAAGCCATTAGCATAAAGTGGTCTTCCTATTGCCAGGGGGAAGGAAATGGAATGTTCATGCACAGTTGTGATGGAGATTTTTCCCAAATGGGCTTTCCTCTTGTGATGAGAAAAATGTACAGTCTGCCCATTTTCTCTCCTTGTTTCATCTCTGCTCCATCAAGGTCTGACCTCCAGTCTTCAGGGTTTTTCTGGAATTTCCCAACCACTGTTTGGGCTTGTTTCTAGCTATCCTGATGCTTTCCCATCCTCCTAAACCCTAGATGTCTCTGAGCAAAGCTTCACCTTCATTATCTCTCTGCACTCTCTATGGTCCTTTCACATTTTTTATCTCCCTATTAAAAGGAACTCACTGGTGATTGTCCTCATTGAGCATCTGTCTTCCTTCCTTCCTTCCCTCCGTCCCTCCTTTCCTTTTTCTCTTCCTTTCTTCTTATTACTTTGCTGCTATTATGGGGGAAGTATAAACCTGTATACTACTCAACAGAAAGTATCAGCTACCCCAGCATCCAACACTGCGGCCTCTGGCCCTGTGAGCGGCCCTGACCTGCTTTGTTGCCTCATTGTTCTAGGTGTCCCCGTTCCTGGGTGTATTTTTAACTATTGTGTCATGTCCTCTACATTTAAACTTTTTCACTGCTCGGCTACCTGAGAGCTGACAAACTCCTTTGTTTCTGTTTCATTTCAATACACCCTGGTCCCTTCCACTGCACAGTTTCACAAACACTACATTCCAGGGGCAGGTTGAGGGAGGAATTTGCCCTCCGGTTGAAGTTCAGATGTGGAATATACATTTTCAGTATCATAGATAGAATCTCTGAATGCCTAATAAAGGTGATGGTCAAAGGTTGACTACAGACAAATACTGATGCTGAAGGTTTAGTTTAAAATTCTTCCCTTGGGGCTGGGGGGTTTCCACTGGAACCCCACTTAAAAATTTTTTAGTTGGAGAAGAAGCCTTTAATGGTTTAAGGAGACTGAAATGGATGCTCTATAATCACTAATATTATTTATATACTATGAACATATTATAAATGCACAGGCAGTTTAACAGTGAAATAAGTCAAGGACCCTCCGCCCCTCAAATATTTTCCAGTCAGCTCATCTACACAGACACCCATTTGGGTTTCTTTAGCTCTCCTCTTCCTCTCTGTTCTCAGGTTTTTAAAAAAATTGTGACATAAATATAACATAACAATTGCCACTTTTACTATTTTCCTGTGTATAATTCAGTGGCATTAATTTAATTCACATTGTTGTATAACCACTCTATTTCCAATAGGTTTTTATCTCTGCGCCATGAAGCCATCTCTCCCCCCTCCCCTGGGAACCTCCGATCTGTTTCTGTCGCTATGAACGTGCCTATTCTAGATGTCTCACATAGGTGGAATCATACAATATTTGTGCTTTTTATGGCCGAATAATATTCCATTGTATGGCTACAGCACATTTTGTTCACCCATTCGTCTGCTGATAGGCACCTGGGTTGTTTCCACCTTTTGGTTGCTGTGAATAATGATGCTATGAGCCTTGTGTACACACATCTGAGTTCCTGCTTTCCAGTCTTTCGGCTTTACCCCAGGAGTGGAACTACTGGGTGCTTGTTAACTCTATGTTCAACTCTTTGAGGAATCACCCAACTGATTGCCACAGGCAGCAACATTTTACGTTCCCACCAGCCATGTGCAAGGTGGAACTTACTCTAGTCTATTTCCTCTCCCCTTTATAATATTCCTTTTACTAGAGCCAATTTGAACTCTTCCACTCCTCTCCCTCCAATTTCGTACTTTTAAAATCAGGCAGTTTGATGCCATGTTCTTATTTTTACCAAAATTATTCACAAAGACCAGCCCAGGACGTGAAAGCATCCAAGCTCCCACCTAGAAAGAGCAGTTCCCATGCCATAGAGCCCCCACCTCACTGACTGAGTGGGGCTCCACATGCACCAGTCATAAAAGATCGAAGTACAAGTGGGTTATGGCACATTTCAGATCCAATTCCATTTTCACATTACCATTTAGATGTCTCCAAAGACCAAGTAATTCCTAGATATTTTTGGCCCATTACCAGATTTTTTTTATTCCAATATAAAGGCACAAAGATTCAACAAGTAATAGTCATAGAACATTTTAGTGCAAACCATCCAAAGTTGGGCATGTCTTAACACATGATGGCCTACCCTCATAATTTTGCATTCTAAGGTACTTGCAACACCCCAAAGAAAGAAAACACAGAGTCACCTTTGAGCAGAACTCAAGCTCATACACAACAAACAAACATAACAAGAGAAAAGAGATTTCTCTTCCTTCCAGTTTGGACAATTCTTCCATCTTGGGTGGGATTCATAAGATGTAATTAAGAGAGGTTATTTTGGGGGTCTTGGAACACTCAAACATTTTCCATATAAATAAATGGTAATTGCTTCTTTGCTTTACACCATTTTGTCTCATGAATGGCTTCAGAGGGATGCTCTACTTTTGGGTATCAGGGAAAACCTGTACCTCAAGGCATGTCCAGGAGCCCAGGATGAGGGAACCACAGTCATGCCCAGCCTTTAGGAGAAGATTGTTCAGTTCCCAGGATGGCAGGTGATCCCGTTTGTGGGCTGCACACCTCTGGTCCGGGCTTGACAGGCAGTTAGGACAGAGTCTTGTACAGTGCGTGGTCTTCAAAACCGGTGTTAGAGTTTTGCCAGAGTATTTTTTCTTTGCCTTCTGGAGACAGGTTTTTCGTGAAACTGAGGCCTGGGATGATTGGAACTCAATACCACAGAAATGGTTCTGAGCCATGGTGTCGGCTTCCTGTTAAATGCCCTCCTTCCTTCTTATCTTCCTTCCTCCTTGCCCTCCTTTCACCAGTCTGAGTTAAACATCTCTTTTGTTTCAGGCCCTTGCTGGTTAATGAGTGTCCGTGATAGCAAGAGACATTGGCTCTGCTCTCCCAGTTGGAGTGGAATGCAGGTAAAGAAGCAGATGCAAAGCACTGTGGGAAGTACGTGGTGGAGGAAACCCAGGACCCCATGGAGCCTGTTGAGGCCGAGGGAGCAAGGGAGTCAGAGAGGCTCCCCAGCAGAGGTGAGTCCCAGGCCGTAGCCCCAGGGAGGCATGAGTACAGCCTCTCAGTGTTCCCTAGGTTAGCCTCCCTGTATTTCTGACTCTGCATTCTCTGACCAAGTTGGGGAACTAGCCCTCAGCCAGTGGCATCACAGAGCCCCGACCTTGTTCTGGCATGAAGCCCAGAGCAAAGGCATAAACTTCACACCTGGCCTGTCGCAGACACACAGCACTTACTGTGCCTTTGGATTGACATTCTGCTTGCAGCATCGGTTTCATTTACATTATCCTGAAATTGGGGCTATTTTCTTGCTTCTCTCTTTGGCAAATTTGACTTAATCTTACATCATACTTAGAAAACTCAGGGCCCCATCAGCCCCCAGAGTACCTTCTTCTGGATAAAGAGACCTTGAAGCTTGGCTGGAAGAAAGTGGGGGAATGGGAATCTTGAGGGAGGCCTATGTTTATGGCCTTTCATTTTTTAGCTTGGGTGACCTTCATGTAACATACAATTAACCATTTAAAGTGCATGGTTCAGCGCCGTCGAGTGCATTAACAGTCCTGTGCAAATACCACCTCTCTCTAGTTTCAAAGCATTTTCATTACCCCAAAAGAAACCCTGTGCCCATGAATGAATCACTCCCATTCCCCTCCCCACCCCCTGGCAACCACTCACCCCTTTCTGTCTCTGTGCAGTTGTGTCTTCAGGATATTCATTGCACATAAAAGGAATCATACAGTATGTGACTGGTAAACGGCTAAGTTAGTTGTGTCCCCCAGAATTCATATGTTGAAGTCAGAATGTTTAACTCTCTTTGGAAATGGGTCTTGAAGGAAGAAATTCTGTTAAATTGAGGTCCTAAGCCAATAGGATTGGTGTTCCTATAAGGAGAGGAGATCGGGCCACAGACGTGTTCAGAGGGAAGACCATGTGAAGACACAGGGAGAAGATGGCTGTCTGCAAGCCAAGGAGAGAGGCCTCAGAAAAAAAACACCAGTGACACCTCCATCTTGGACTTCTGGCTTCCAGAACTGTGAGAAAATAAATTTCTGCTGTTTCAGCCACCAAGTCGGTGGTACTTCCTTAGAGCAGGTTCAGCAAACTAATACAGTGACCTTTTTTTTTTTTAATAGCCTTTATTTTTAGGGCAGTTTTAGGTTCATAGCAAAATGGGGCAGAAAGTTCAGAGTTCTATACACCCCCTGACCCCATGTGTACACACACAGAGCCCCCTGATGGTCAGCATCCTGCATTGACTTTCTGTGCCTGGCTTCTTTCACTTAGCACCATCTTTCTGAGGCTCGTTCACATAGTATACAGCCTCACACCATTCCTTTTCATGACTAGGCAGTATTCCGCTGTGTGGATATACCACCATTTTTTGGTCCATTCATCTCTTGATGGACATTTTTGTTGTGTCCACCTTTTGGCTGTTTTTGAATAATGCTGCTATGAACGTTCATGTGCCAGTGTCTATGGGCCCATAATTTTCACTTCTCATGAATAAATACCTATGCGTGGAATTGCTGGGTCATATGGTGACTCACTCTTTACATTTATGAGTTGTTTATAGCCTTTTTGTGTGATGACAGTTATTTACAGTGCATCAGAACCCACTACTGCATCAGAGCCTGGTATCGTGACTTTGGGGATGAACTGTCTGCTTCATATCCTGTCTTCTCTCTTTACTGTCTGGAGAACCTCAGGCATGTTACTTAACTCTGTTACTCATTTTCCTGAGGTAGGTCTTAGATGATGGTCATGCAGATTAAATGCAAATGGATGCAAAGGATAGCATACATATGGGTCATGCAGGAAGAGCTTGCTACTTTAAAATCCCTGGAGTTATCCTCCTACACACAGTAACTACTGGGCTTACTGGCTGTTTTTTCAATTGTTGTTGACCCTGAAGGATTTGGACATGTGAGAATATCAGGTGGTGGCATTTAGAGGAGAGGGTGGAGGGAGGGTGGAGGGACCAAAGGCTTGGCATGGGAACACACAGGGAAGGTGTATTTGGCCAGTGTGACAGGCATGAGCAACAGACAAGTTTTCAGAAGCAGGTGGGGGCCAGGCCTCAGAGGCCCTGAGGATGTCCTGCTTTCCACAGGGCCTTGAATGCCAATGTCAGTCTCAGTCTTGGAAGTTCCAGAGCAAAAGTACTGATTTCACTGAGATCTGTGGAATGAAAGGAGAGCAGGTATGCCCTCTTGTGCACCAAGGCACAGGAGTCCCTTAGCATCTACAGCTTTGTATTTCGTGATGTTGGAGCTAGACAGTTATACACCAAATTTTCAGAATTTGTGGGACACAAGAGCTCTGTTTAATGCAGCGTTCCTTAGAATGGACCCAGAAAAATGGGCCTTTAACTTCATGATAATCTATGGAAAGGCCACTATACAAGCACTTTGCCAAGTCTTGCAAAATAAAACAAAGGAGAATGCAAGCAGGGGAAAAAGAAAGACATCACGTCGTAAAGCAGGGCTGGTGTGAACACTTAAAGGGATAGAGTTGGCATGAAAGAAGATGTTTTTTTTTTTGAATCCTGGAGAAGACAATTCAGGAATAAAGTTACCTGACATAGCAGGCATTTAAAAAAAATCGGTTTTTCATAAAGCCCAATTTATTTAACACACAACTACCCTTTGTCATGAAATTGAGACTTTCCAAAATATTGTGTCTCCAGTCTGTCCAAGGGAGAATTTTTGTATTGCTCCTTCTCCTAATGGCCAAACTTTGCTTTTATGAGATGTTGGCTACCCTTGCGTGTCCAGGTTGTGCAACTTTACCCCTTCAGCAGACACTGGGGGAGCTAAATCCGAGGAGGGCCAGGGAGTGGACACGAGCCAGCAGTCCCCCGCCCGTCTGTGGCATCCTGCGGCCTCTGGTCCCGGCAGGTGAGCCGCGGTGCCCCTGGGTGGTCACTGAGCACCTCTGTTAGTACCTCAGTGGCCACGTGGGAGGGACAGGGAGTGAGAGGTGGTGTCAGCGGCTCCATGTAGGTGGAACACTATGATGACAGGCCCCCATCATGAAGGCGAAACTCAAAAAACTCCCTCCAGTGAGGACCGCCACCTCCTTTCTGTGGCTTGAAGGGGTACTGTCATGGCTAAGCAATCTTCCCAGGGGGTGACAAACAGCAGCCAGCAGAAAACCATGGGCAGAGGTGCACAGCTGGGCTGGGAGCGATGGATTGCCATCCGGACTCCCATCATGCGTCTTCCTGGTGTCCTCACACAGGACCACCCTGAGTGGCCTGGGGAGGGAGAGGAGGTGGGGAGGGGGCCTCTAGGCAGGGAGGGAGGAACTGGGAGGATTCGGTTAAAGGGAATGTGTGGCTCCAGAATGCTTTTAGCCAATAATGTAAATAAATGTAGCTGAGACTGTAGCCTGAGAGTTTGAGTGGGATGCTAAGGAGAACTTTCTAGACTTTGGGAGTGCGAGATACAAGAAGAGAGACCCAGAGAGAACTTGGCATGTGGATTGTTAAGTCTTAAACTCTAAGGGTCAAAAGGGGCCTCGTGAGTCGCCTCGTTGGGCCTTTTCTTCGAGATTGAATTCTCTCTATCACATTCCCTAGCGGGGACACCCGCACTTCACTCCCAGTCCCAGGGAGCCCACTGCTGTCACATGGGGATCATGTTGCTCGCCTGGCCCAGGCCAGCTTCCTGGGATTTTCTCAGGTTCTTTGCTCGTCCCTCATGCAACCTAGATTCTGACCTTTGCTAGCAAACATTCTGCTCGTCAGTGTCCCTCTGAAAGGCCGGTATCTGGGGCACAGATCCACACTGCAGAAGACCAGCCACATGCCCCTGAAGACACATTGGTTCTAATCTTCCAGAGTCTGGGGGTGGAATCAGTGGCCTATGGCATTCCCAGCCCAGCCTGTGAGCCTCTGATTATGGGCTGCTGGGCCACAGACGTGCCATTTCATTAGTGCCAGCAATCAGACGCTAGCCTCAGTGATGCCTGATGCCAGGAGGTGGAAGGTAATAAGCCCCCTGCATCTCTCCCCCTCCCTCCACTCCTGCGTCTGGAGCTGAGCGCATGGGTTCCTCCCCTCCCCTGGCAATAAAGCTTCCAGTGCTCATGAAATCATCCACTGTCAGGACTGGGCAGAGCTAGGGAGCTCTGCTTCCTCCAGCCATTCTTCCTGGGGCTCTCTCCCCTAGGCGCCACCTCCAAGATGGCCTTCCTGGTGCCTCCCTGGTATTCCTGGCCACAGATCCTGCGGCCGCATGGACACTTCCACCTGGGTGATGGTAGCTACCTCCTAGTCCATATGTCCTCAGCCCAATCAACAATCTCCATCCACAAATCTGTCCTTCTGGGTGACCCCCACCTAAGGGTACACACCCTCACCCCGTCACCCAGCCACCCACCACCCTGTCACTGTGACAGCTGTCTGCTTGCTCTCCCTGCCCTAACCCTCCCTGGCCACTCTCCTCCCCACTGCCACTGGTGATCTGATTCTGAAATCAGCTGTGACCACATCACTCCAGCTCACAATCCCTTGGTAGCTCCCCGTTATCTAGTTACTAAGTTCGAAGTCCTCCCGCCTGTCTTTTCAGCCTCATCCCCAACCCCCTCTTCTCTAACGTTTGACTCTCGAGTCAGATGAAGCTGTGTGTGATTCTCCCAAACACCCATTGTGTTCCATTCCCCCAGGCTGTTCTCTCTGTGGAGGAATGTCCACCTCTGCTCTCTGGCCAAGACCTTTATGCACCTCAAAACCCTACTGAGGTGTTGCATTCTTTTTGAAGCCTCCCTCAACAAGGCAGAGATTCTTACCACTCCTCTTAAACTACTTCTCTATCCCATACACAGCACTCACTCACTAAATCAACTGTTTGTTTTTTTTTCAGCTACTGCATGTTGGCTATCCCCTAGACATTCGATCCCTGCCCTCACCAAGCTTGCAGTCTGACAACTGCAAGGCAGTTTGACATTTAACACACACACACTCTCTCCCTGTGTTTCTGTCTCTCTGCCTCTCACATAATTGTGATTTGTGCAATAAAACAAAAGAATGATGATGTATAGAACATACGGGTGAATGGTCAGCTTGGGGAGTCACAGGAGCCTGCAACGTGTAGGTGCCATTTGTGCTGAGGCTAGAGTATATGTCCTCACCCGCTTCCTCGGGAGGAACAGAGAAAGAGCATTTTACACAGCGCAAACAGCTTGTGCAAAGGCCCTGAGGCAGGAGGGATGTGGAATAGAAGTATGGAAAAGTGAGGAATAGGAGAATGGCTAAATCTTGGCATGCAAGAGGCCTGGTGGGATGAGATGAGGCTGGAAAGAGAGATGGGCTCAGACCGTGCAGCAAGACAGGGAAGTGCCTGGGACTAGGCTGGTGCCTTAAATGAAGATGCGAGTGCAGCAGGATATTGGGAATTCTGCCAGTTGCCAAGATACCTTCAGCAAAGTCTGCCTGTCTCTCGATTTTGTGGCAGGAGTGCTAGTGGGGGAGGGAAAGGAAGTCAGTGTCCACTGTGAGTGGTGCAGCATGGAAGAGAGGTAGAGCTTATAGGCTGTAAGCAGAGTTCATTGTAGCAAACACACTGGGAGCTAGGGTGGTGGGAGGAGTTAAGATTCCCTATGGAGGAAGCCCAGGGAGCCTGGGGGTGACCTTGTGTCTCTGACCTGCAAGGTGAGGTGGGGTCAGGCTTAATGTCATTTGGCTCTCAAAGCTGCAAGGTCATCCTGGCAGCTACCTGTGTGACTTTGACATTAAGGCAAGTCCTCAGTGAATATTTGTGGATGTGAATGGAACTTGAGTGCTCCCTTAGACCAGAGCCCCCTGGGAAACCCTTAAATCCAGGCAAAAAAGGGTTTTGGCTCTCTTCCACAATTTCTATTCTACTTGGACTCCAATTTGTATTCCTTCTATTAAGCAGACCCCTTTCTCTTCCGTGGCTACCCCTCTCTGCATTTGTGGCTTGCAAAAATTATCTGGTGTTATGCCTTTTAAAAATGCATTTAAATATGACCCCTTTCCCCAGCAGCTCCTGCTCAGTAAATATGGAGCTAAAGGGGAGAGGGTGGCGCCACCCCCTTGGGCTGGCCCTCTCCCAGCCAGGCCCCTTCCCCAGCTCTTAAGCACTTAGAGCAAGCTTTGCAGAGTCAGCGGTAAGGGATCCCTCTGAGCAGGAAACGGGTACGTCAGCATTTAGCTCGAAGCCACTAATATGTTTGGAAGTAATTGTTTAGAGAGCCCAGGACAGGGCGGGTGGGGATGGCACTGGGGCTGCAAGCCTGGGACTCAGGGTGATTTGTTTCCTTTTGATTAACTCGGCAGTAAGAACGCTGTGTGTCTTGTCCCGGACTCTTTCTGAGAGCCCGGTGCGGGGCTGACGCACAGTAGGGGTCCAGGACGGACCCTGGAGGGTAGGTGTGAAGGTACAAAGATCCTTGTCAGTTCTTGGTCTGTTGGGAGGGCCGCAGGGGCGGTCATGGGCCCTGGGGAGGCTGACATGGGAGGCAGAGTGTGCCCTCCTAAAGCCTACCTCCCCGAGTGGGAGACAATTGTGCCGGCTCTGCTAGTCTGGTAAAGACTAGGGAGGAGGCGTCTGGCACAGCGGATGCTCAGTATTTGGGGGCTCTTCAAATCCAACATCCTGGCTGCTCTTCTTCCTTGACTCTAATCCATTACAGATTAGATCCCTCAGATCCCCCCGTGCTCCCTTAAACACCATGGGAACCCATCAGCCCCTCGGGTGGCCTCGTATCACCCGCAGGATGGAGCCACACCTCCTTAGCTTGACATTCAGTGTCCTTCAGGTTCTAACCCGGCTTCTCCCTGACCTGATTTCCTGGCACATTCCCTACTCTGCAGACGTCCTGAAAGCTCTGTGCACTAGACCGCGTACACCCATTCCCTCCATCTCTGCTTGGGAAATGCCTTCCTCTCTTCAAAGCCCAGCTCAGGCCCCAGCAGCTTGGCTAAGCACCTCCCTTTGGACAATCAGTGCTCCTTGGACTCATGTGGTTGTAGTAGGGCACTGGTTGGAGGAGGCAGTGAAACACAATAGCCAAGAATGAGTGTGCTCTGCCCCGCGCTAGCTGTGTGACTTTGGGCATGTTACTTAACCTCTCTGAGCCTCAGTTTTCTCATCTGTAGAATAGTGATCTCTTCCCCACAGGACTGTTGAGAAAATTCATTGGGAAGATGTATGCCTAGTAACTGGAACTGAATAAGTGTTTAATAAATGCTAATCACTCTATTACTGCCATATGGCATTATGCATGGCCATTTCTGTATTTGCCTTCACTGTTGGTCTCCTTAGGCCTCAGCCCACTCCTGCATGCAATGGGACCTCACCAGCTTCCCTTTGAGGATACCACTGTGTAGAGGGCCCAGCTCAGGGCCCACAGGCAGTAAATGCTGGTTTGCTGCAGTTTTTCAAAGAGGAGGGCGTGTGGTGGTCTTTTTTCTGCATCCTTTGCTCCTCGCTCAGTGCTAGGCAATGAGGACACCACTCAGGGTATGTCCTTCCTTCCTGGGTGATGGTCCTAAGATGGGCGGCTGGTCACTCCAGTGCCCTCTGGTTCTCCAGTCCCTCCTATTAGCTCCTAGGACCCTCAGATGCACCCCAAGCCCCTCAACTGGCCCCATGAGGCCTCTCTTCAGCTCTCACAGCCCCTCAAGCTTTCCAAGCTCTGCCTACATCTTCTTTTAGTTAGATGAACACAATGCAGGGCATGGCCTGTTTTATTTATTTGTGTTTATTTATTTATATTGAAATATAGTTAATACACAATATTATATTCATTTGAGTTGTATGACATTCAACAATTATATACATTATTAAAAGCTCACCACCGTAAGTGTAGCTACTATCTGTTAACATACAAAGATATTAGAGTGTTGTTAACTATATTCCCTCTGCTGTGCTTTCATTCCCATGGCTAATTTATTTTATAATTGGAAGTTTGTACCTCTTTATTCCCTTCACCTATCTCACCCAATCCCCCCCACCATCTACCCTTTGGCAATCAACAGTTTGTTTCTTTGTGTTTATGAGTCTTTCTCCGTTTTGTTTATTCCTTTGTTTTATTTCTTAGATTCCCCATATGAGTGCAATCATATGTTATTTGTCTTTCTCTGTCTGATTTATTTCACTTGGCATAATACCCCCTAGGTCCATCTGTGTTGTTGCAAATGGTAAGATTCCATTCTTTTTTATGGCTGAGTAATATTCCATTGTATATGTACCACATCTTCTTTATTCATTCATCTATGGATGGCCATTTAGGTTGCTTTCATATCATAACTAATGCTGCAATGAACATAGGAGTACGTATATCTTTTGAATTAGTGATTTTGTTTTCTTTGGGTAAATTCGCAGAAGTAGAAATACAGTGTCAATCTATTTTTAGTTTGTTGAGGAACCTCCATAGTGTTTTGCACAGTGGCTGCACCAATATACATTCCCACCAACAATGTATGAGGATTCCCTTTCTTCCATATCCCCACCAACACTTATTTTTCTTGTATTTTTAATACTAGGATTTGTTGGGGTTTTTTTGTTTTATCTTCTTGGACCACCCTCCATGCCCCTGCTGTGTCATCCAGCGAGGGTGGGCACGCATGTGTAGGCTGGCTGGTGCCTGTGTGTCATCCTTGGTCTCAGCCTCGTGACCCCCCACATGGAGGCTGTGTTCTGGGCAGCACAGTGGAGCCGTGAGCCCTGGGGCAGACTGTGTGGGTTTGAATCCCTGCCCTTCTGCTTCTGAGAAGACTAACTTTTCGAAAGTTTCCTTAATCTCTCTGAGCCTCAGTTCTCTTATCTATAAAAAAGTGATGCAAAGAGTGGCACCTGTTAGAGTTACATCATACTACCTGTTGTATGTCAGCCCCGATCGCTACGGTGGACGTTCGCCTTTAAGACCAGAAATGCTTCCTCCAGATCATGTGGGTAAATATTCCTTCCCTAAATATTTGATTTAAAGAGCTTGACTCGGAGGACAAAACAAAATAAAGTGGAGGCTTTTTGCCATGTATTATTAATACCGTAAATGGGTGAAGGCGGGGCTCTCTGTCCGGTGGTTCTGCTTCTTGGAGCAGAGTGAGGGTTTAAACAGGGTTCACTTACTGAAAGTTGGGCTGTGAAAGGAGGGAAATGAAGTCTATTTCCAGGTGGCATGGTGAAAATGTGGCACAGGCATCCTGCCATAGGGGCCAGAAGGAGGATGGCTTATGGGACCTGGAGCAAGCTGGAGAAAGAGTCTCTTCATTCACTCACTCGTTCATTCATCCATGCCTGTCCTGGGGCACTGTGGTCTTCACACTTCTCCTTTCCTCCTTTCCAGCCTTCCCTCCCTCCCTCCCTCCCTCCCTTCCTCCCTCTCTCCCTTCCTCTCTCCTTCTTCCCTTCCCTCCCCTCCCTGCCTCACCCCTCCCCTCCCCTCTCCCCTTCCTTCCTCCATCCCTTCCTTCTTTCCTTAATACCACCAGGGGAGGTAGGAAATATTATCTCCACTGTATAGATGAGCAAGCCGAGCCTCAGAAAAGTAACATTTCTTGTTGACTTCACCTAGTGGGGAAGCGGTGGCCAGGGAGTTTGCTCTCCGCTGTGGCTCGTGACCCACTGACAGGCAGGAATCCTGGCGGGTCACCCTTGTCTGCCCAGCTCCTGGTGTGCTCTGAGCTTTCATGCCAGTCACCTGCACTGTGGTGCGGGTTGGAGTTCAGGTTTGGCCTTTCTGTTTGTGTTCGGTGAACAGGCAGGGTACCTCCGGTGACCAGGCATCACTTCTCCTTTCCTCCTTTCCAGCCTTCCCTCCCTCCCTCCGTCCCTCCCTCCCTCCCTCTCTCCCCTTCCTTCCTCCTTCCCTTCCTTCCTCTCTCCCTCTTTCCTCCCCTCCCCTCTCCCCTCCTTTCCACGGGGCTGCCCTCAAGGAGCTCACGCACTAGCCAGGGAGCCGGAAGGTACGTTGTGTGAAGTGTAGGGACAGGTGGCCGCACACTAGCCCATTCAGAGACACGGCAACCAGGAACGCTCCAGGGAAGGGGAGAGCTGTTCAGCGCACTGACGGTACTGCCCGTGGTCAGGGAGGCTTCCCCCCACCGAGATCGAATTGATAACAACAGGTTCCTTTAATGGCTCCTGACTTATCTGCCAAGCAGATCTCTCCCCTGTGCGACCACGTTGCTAGAGCTGTCACCCCCGATACAAAGACTAGACAAATGCCCTCTCTAGATATCATGTACCCATAGGAGAATGAAATCATAACTCACTTTAGAGGCCAATGATACATATTTATACTCTGACTGGTGCAGGCCTGGAAGAGTTCTTCACTCTGCACATTGCCCGGCTGTGGACAGATATCAATCTTCTCTTCAGTGTGTTAACACGGCTGCCACTCAAGCCAGATTTACCGTTGCGTGACTGATTGGACAGAGACAGTTCATCAGGGGAACCTTTGCTTAATTTGCCCCATCCGGATTGTTCCCTGCAACGCTCATGTCAGATATTGCCCCATAAATGACATTTCTTTTCTGTTGGAAAAATTTTTCTGCCTCCATCCGCCACCCTCCTTCTTGTGCTCTTGCCATCTTCATATTTAACGGAAGCAGCGAATGTCAAAACTATCTATAATTCTACAGAAGGAAAGTCAAGATCCAAGGCCAAACAAAGGCCACATAAACCCTTTCCTTGGCCTATGCAGAACTGGCCCGATTGAATGAATGGGGCTGATTTCTTTTAGGAGACATGATGCGGAAAGTTTAGCTCTATTGCAAAAACTGCAACTGCAAACTGGCTTCATACTTGTATTTGCTCTGGGGACTGTGTGCTCTCTTTGTGTGCCTTCTCCTGCAGAGCTTACAAAGTTCTTTCTACTATCTTCTCAGACTGATCCGAATTTCATTTTATAAACACCTGTTCTGTGCCGGACATGGCGATAGGTGCTTTTCGTGTGTAATCGCCTTCAACCGCGGGAGGCAAGGAGAATGGTCCTCAGAGAGGTTCAATGATGGCAGGACTGCCTAGGTGCATGGAACTGCCTTAGATATCTCCGATTCCAAGCCTTACACCTTCAAGATTACATTCCACATTTCCCAGGGTCAAGGAAGTCTTTAAATTGCCTGTGTGGAGCAGGGGAACATGCCATAGAGACTCAACCCAAAACCTTTAGGGCCGCAGCAGGTAACTAACATTTACCCAGGGCCTACTGCATGTGGAGCTCTTGGGTTATCACAGTTAATCCCAACCACAGTTCTAAGCAAATTCCTCAGCTTTGGGCTGCCTCTCATGCAGTTCCATTGATTCAAATTCCACCTCCAAATTCTGTATCCAAATATGGTCGTATTCTGAGGTACCAGGGGTTAGGACTTCAACATATGAAATTTTGGAGTACACGATTCAGCCCGTTACAATTATTGACTAAAAGAAAGCTTTAAACGGAAAGGCACCCTCTTGTTTGGAATAGGAAGTATCAATATTGTAAAGTTGGCATTTCTCTTTAAATTTACTTACCAATCCAATGTGATACCAATTGTCATAATGAACAATTATAACAGGTAAATGAAAAAAATATTCCAGGGCTTACATGAAAATACAAGCATGTAGGAAAAGACTGGAAAAATCTGGAAATGAATGGGGACTAACCTTATGAAGTATTAGAACATATCATGAAATGATAATCATTAACATAATATGATACTGGATATAGATAGAAAGTCCAGAAACAGATTCAAGAGCATGAAAAGAGTTAGTGTTTAATAAGATGGCATTCCAATCAGTGTGGAAAACATGGATATAAACAATAATAAATGTTCTACTAGCTGGCCATCTGTGGTGGGGGGTGGGGCAAGTGAATTCCTTCTTCACTCATTATACCAAAATAAATTGCAATTTAGTGAAGATTTAAATGTCAATTATGAAACCATAGAGTACTAGAAGTAGATGAGGGTAAAATTAAAAAAATATCAGAGTGACAAGTGTTCTTCTGAACATTGCATGAAACTGTGAAGCCATAAAAGACAAAGAAGTGCATTACATATCATTTAAAATATTTCTCTATGGCAAGAATGCCATAAATAAGCTCAAAGGCAAACACTGAACTGGTGAAAATGACAGCACATTTCCTCATTAATAAAAGTTCTTAGAAATTCAAATGGAAGATCAAAAGAGAAAAATGGGCAAAGAGTATAAATAGGTCCTTTCCAGAAAGAAAAAGGAATGTATCTGAAAAGGTGCTCCACTTCACTCATAACTAAAGACATGAAATCTAAAATAAAAGTGAATTTGCTTTTTATTTACTACAGATTGGTATATATTAAAAAGGAATGAGAAGACTGGGAAGTTCAAATATTGGTGTAACGGTACATTGATTTTGGTGGGGAATCTAGTAATAGAAAACACACCCAGTAATTCTGTTTCTAGGTATATGCTAGAGGTTGCCTTAATTTTGTATGCAACTCTCTGGTGATTATGATGTAGTCACATAGCTTGTTGCATGCTTTCTGCATCTGTAAAATGGGGATAATACAGCCTGATTGGTTTAACATGACAGCTGCATTCTTAAATTTCACCTGCTCAAAATTTGCATTGTAAAAATACTATTTTTGTGGGGAGGGGAGAAAAAGTGAGTAGGGCTAATATATTGAAAACTCTCAATTAGTTATTTTCTTGAAAGGGGTTAAAATCAGGAGGGAGTTTTTAAACATAGTTCTCTGGATTATTGTTCATGGCACCTCAAAATCTAAGCAACATGTTGTATCATATCAAAATGAATGCATTTCTTACAATCAAAATAAATGACAGCCACCACTTTAGGCAAAAGGACCGGTGAATTCATGTCCGCAGGGCCCCTGCTCAAAGCAGGTTTCCTTGGAATTTGCTGGTGTGTGTCCTGAGATGGAGTCAGTGAAGCGGGTGGTGGTTTCAAGCATGTCCCCTAACTGAACTCTGGGTCCTGATTCCATCTGTGTTAGGAGCGTTTGTGAAGGAGGGGAAATGTTGTCAATATGATGCCTCACTGTCCCCACCTGTAGTGCAAAGGTGGCTTTAGGGTGTGTTTGCAAAGGTCAAGGACTTGGTGCCGTGCCCAGGATGTAGGAAGCACACAACAAATGTTATTATTCTTATTATTCATTTTCTCCACTCTACCTCCTCCAACCGTTCCCCACAGGCAGCCACCATCCCAGTTCTGCTTTTGACATTTTCCAGTTTTAAAATCCCTTCAAGGAATTTGCAGTCTTGGGGGGAGGAGGACACTTGCATGACTTCCATCGGGCTCTACGCCGAGGGCTGTAGAGGACGCAGTGGTCAGAGGAGCCGAGGGGGAGTGACTTCTCCTGGCTTTGGGGGTGGTCACCTCGGACTGTCATGAAAAGATGATGTTCAGCGCAGAGAAACAGTGAGTGGAATGACAGCCGGTCGCAGGAGCAGTAGGAGCAGAGGCTCGCTGTTTCTGTTCTGGCTTTAGGGGCTCCCAGGAGAGGGGGCACACAGAAACGCCTCCCACCCTGGTAAAACAGGTGAGAGAACATAATTCATAGGCCTGGGGCACGGTGGCGCTCAAGGCTGCCAGTCCCCGTGGTGCGAGGCCCACTTCTGGGGCCTGCCTTTCCCTGGTGCAGAGTGAATTAAACTGAGTTCCCCAGGTAGTGGCTGAGATTTCTGTCTCCTTTGAATCTAGCTTTCGGCTTCATTGGATTTTAATCAAAGCCATTCCAAGAAGTGGTTATGACCCTGGGCAGGGGACCACCTGACAAGTAAAGTGACCAAAGCAGGAAGGCAGAGCGGCCCTGGGAGGGCGCAGGAGACCAGCCAAGCTGTAGCCACACCTGCAGGCTGCTGCTCAGCAATGGCCGGCCTTGCCAGCCCGAGGCCCTGCCGGCCAGGGGCCCTCTGGGTCCTGTGGAGCGAGGAGGAGCTGCTGTCCGCTGACCCCACCTCCCCACCTCCCCCTGAGAGTGAGGCAGGGCTGGGAGAGGTTTACAGACAGACTGGCCCTGGGGGCTACCCTGGGGTCGAGCTCTGATCTGGAGAGACCCTCAGTCTGAGCTCTCGGGGGGTTCACCTTGGGGATCCAGACTCCTCCATCTTCCGAGACCCACCAGAGGGGCCATCCCAGGAGCTGCCCAGTCAACAAGAAGAGGCGAGTTTCAATGGACGACCTCCTCTGGGTAAGCACTGTTCTTAATAACCCCTGCCATCTACTGAGAGCCCACCGTGTGCCAGGCATTTTCCCACTGAATATGGGAATGCCTATTTTAAAGGGGAGGAAACCGAGACTCAGGAGAGTTGAAGTGGCTTGCCGGAGGTCGCACAGCACAGAACTAGCAAAACTGTTAAAAAACATAATGTTACCTCCAAATATTTCGGATCGTATTTCTAAAAGATAAGGACAAACACCTTTATTCCACCAAAAGGAAATTAACAGTAGTTCTCAAATATAGCAAATAGCCACCATGTCTGCATTTCCCCACCTGTTTGTAGTTTGGGGTCTGAACTGGGACCAGACTGTGATGATAGGTTGATAACATTGCTTAACTTTATTTAAATCTGTGGGTTCCCCCCTCCATCTCTCTTTGTAATATTTTGTTGATGAAACCAGGTGATTTCTCCTGTCAAATTTCCCACGGTCAGGATTTTGCTGATCTGAAGCAGAAATTTGAACCAGATGTGTTTCCAGAGCATCTGTGCTTTCCAGGACACCAGCTTTACCCTTCACAGTTTCTTTTCTCCCAAACAGCCCATTGTTCGCAAAATGTAATCGATCATAACATTTATCTGCTTGAAATCCTCCATCTCAGGGTAAAATCCAAAGTCCCTATGGAGCTGAAGCCCCATATGACCTGGCACCTGGCACCTGGCACCTGGCCACTTCGCTGATTGAAAATCTCTCCTGACTATTTTGGTCTGGTCACACTGGCTTCCTCCCTTGCTGAGAGCACTCTGAACACATCCTGCCCCCCAGGGCAGAGTTAGGTGCCCCCGGGCTCCCCCAGGCTGAGATTCCCACATGCACCCTTTACTGGAGCACAAGGTTACCACTGCCGGCCTCCACCACTGGGCCCCCTCCTCTGCAGCCCCAGGGGCTTGTGAAAATCACTCACTGAGCTCAATCCATAGAGTTTGGCCTTGGTTTCTGGGCTTGGCATGAAAGGCACCCCCCATCCCCACTTGACCTTTATTTCAATCTGTGGGTTCCCTCTTCATCTCTCTTTCCTTTCATGGCAATATTTGGCTGATGAAACCAGGTAATTAGTTTTGTCAAATTTTGCACAGTCTGTATTTTGCTGATGTGAGGGTAAAAATGTGAACTCAGATGAAGCCACCCTTGCTTGGGGGCGTCCAGCTGCCATCCCCAGCTCTCGAGGTTCCTGCCCACCCTGGCTGACCCCCACCGTGGCCTTGGCCTCGGGAACTACTTTGTGCTCTTCTCCAAAGCACACCCTGAGCCAGGTTGGGCTCTGTCTGATTGCATGTAGCTCCTGCCCAGCTGGCTGCATGCTGTCGGAGCTGCTCCCACCTGAGTCCCCCACACCTCTGTGGGTGCTGAATTTTTTAGTTTCTGGTCATCCTTCTCTGGACGCATTATCTCAGCCCTGCTGTTACTCACTGATTCGTGCGATAAACATATACTGGGCCCCTCTCCGCTCTGGGCTCTGGGTGATCTGCTCTTGAGGTTCACAGGCTGGCTGGGGAGAGTCTCAATCACCTCACGAAGAATACGCAGTGTGATGGTTGTTAATATATGAGGAAGGACAGGATTCTTTGGGAGTATAGTGTATGATGGGATCCAGGAAGACGTCCCTGATGAAAGACATCTAAGTTGAGCTCTGCTAGGTGGTTAGAATTTGATTGAGTGTATCAGTTCGTTAAGGCTGCCTTAACAAAGTGCCACATGCTGTAGGCAACAGAAATGTATCGTCTCCCAGTTCTGGAGGCCAGACGTCCCCAGTCGGGGTGTTGGCAGGGCTGGTGGCTTCTGGGGACTGTATGGGAGAATCCCTTCAACGCCTCTCTCCTCTTCTGGTGGCTTGCTGGGAGTGTTTAGAGTTCCATGACCTCCAGACGCATCCCCCGGTCTCTACCCTCATCTTCACATGACATTCTTCTCTTTGCCTGTCTGTCTCCAGTCACACTGGATTAGGGCCCACCTTAATGACGTCATTTAGACTTAATTATCTCTGTAAAGACCCTATCTCAAATTTAAGGTCACATTCACACGTCCTGCTGAGTCAATTTCATCATATGAGTTTTGAGGGGATACAGATCAACCTGTAACATTGGGTGAAAGCAAATTAGAACAGAGAGAAAGGGATTCCTGGCACAGGGGGACAATACATGCAAAGCCTGGAAGCCAGAGAGGATGCATGGGGTCAAGGGCATAAAACCTGTCTGTCCAGCTGGGTGGCGATGGGCTCAGATGGGGAGAGGCAGGAGGTGATTCTGCAGAAGCTGGCAGGGGTCAGATCTGGGAGGATCTTGAAGGCCGTAGAGAGGCACCTGCAGCTTGACCTAGAACAGCGGGGAGCCCTGGGAAATTTTACCCAAGGCCGTGCCAAAGACAGAGCGCCATGGCTGAGAGGCTGGGGGTCTGAGGCAGCAGCAGGGCAGTGGTGTGGGAGAGAGGCAGATGGATTTTGGAGATATTTGGGGGGAGGTTCAGCAAGGCATTCTGATGGGTTGGCTGGGGGTGGGTGGGGACAAGGCAGGGCCTCCGGGATGGTGTCCCAGCTTCGGTTTTGTCTCGGGGGAGATGCAGGGCCATCGGCAGTCCGCCAGGAAGACCTGATGCTGAGGCGTGAGCATGTTGTATGCCCCGCTCACCTCCCTGGACTCAGACCCTTTTTGTGGTGACATACAGCTGAGATCAGTGACTCCCTGGGAAACTGAGGAGTTGAAACTGCAGCAACTGGGAAGGTGGGTGGTTAATGATGTGAAATAAGAGCAGGGCAGTGAAGTGCCTGCCTGCATATTGGCCGGTGTACTGTCAGTCCGAAGAGAAGTGGCCTGAAGGACTGGGCAGCAGACCTAAGAGGCTCATAGCGCCTGTTTTTTTACAGCTTGGTTTACCCAAAAGGAGGCCCAAACTTGAAGCCTGGCATTCAAGATCCAACTGGGTCCGGTCCAAAGGCATTTCCAGCTTCCTGCCTCTACTGTAGCTCCTCAGTGGGACACTCTGATGACGGAACCAGCCATTGTCCCACCTCTGTCCTGGGTGGCTGGGCTGTTCCCCATCTCCTCCACATTCTCCCAGCATTTGGGTACATTCATGTGACATTTCATTCTCCTTCTTCCAGCCTCTGTTGTATGTTCTTTATCTCCTCATTATATTATGAGCTTCTCAATATCCGGCAAAAACATCAGACTCATTTATATAACACCACAGCCTGTACGTAAGGAAGGAGAGAAAGGAATATTTATTCAACACCAATTAAATGCCGGTCATGACGCCGTAGGCTTTAGAAGTAAGTTCACATTTGATCCTGACTACCTCTCCAGTTTGGTCTTTCAAGTTAGCCCCATTTACAGATGAGAACACGGGCTCAGAGAGAGGGAGCTGACTGGCTCAAGCAACTTGACAGTAAGCGGCAGAGCTCTAAAGTGGGTGCCCTTTTCACTTCAGCTGGCTGGGTGAGTGCTGGCTGACTCAGTGAATGAATGCAAAGTTGGAGGGATGGAGGAGGCTCACATGGGCACTTAGGGACTCTCTCATTTTAGGGTTGGAAAGGAGGTAAGGAAATAAGGTAGAAAATCTGTCTAGTAAATGGAGTTAGTGATGGCACATCTGCCAGTATCCTATAACCACAGCTGCTTGGAGAGTGGCTGGAGGAGCAGAAAGGGTTCTGACTATTCATTCCTGGATGACCTTGGGCAAATCACTCCTGTAGGGAATGAGAAGTCTGGACCCTCTGTTCTAGAACTCCCCCAACCAATGACATCCTCTCAGCTGCCCTGACGGTCCCATGACCTCCCATGGTGACTGGCCATATGTTGGTCTCCCCAAGAGCTGAGAGCAGAGGTGGGAGCCCATCAGCCTGTGGCCCCCGCTTCTTCCCAGCAGGGCCCTGATCATCTCAGCACTTGACTAACTCAGAGGGACGAGTGCCAGTCAGGGGGGTGGCACACCGACGTGCAGTTATTTCTAGCAAAGCTCTGCTCTCCAATCTGCCATGCCTCTGCCATGCTAAGAGGCATTTTTACTTGTTCAGTGGAGAGAACAAAGGTGGAGGGAGCACGGGGTATCCGATTCAATAATAAACCAAGGCTTTTTAGATCCATTATCAGATGTGGAACTGCTGAGCCCTGAAGTCTCTTTCCTGGTACCCTTCCCCTGACTTCCCACCCTTTTAAGCCATAAAGTCAAGGCTGCTAGCAAGCTCGGTGGGTCAGTTGTATACTGTCCTTCCCAGTCATGCTGGCCTCCTTTCTACATCTGAGTTACACCCAAAATAGGTGATTTGCCTGCAACGCCTCCATTTCCTTTTTCCCATAAAAAATTACATTGTATCCCTCTGCTCATTCAATTTCTTTCTCTCTTCTTTCACTCAAAGATATTGATGATGGCATCTTGTGTACTTCAGGGTCCCCAGATTCCTGGTAGCAAAAGGGAACCTCAGTTTATCCCTTTTTCTTAAGTTTAGGATTCCACGAGCAACTTTACTGTGCTCATCTGGCTTGAACAAGGGAAATGGATCAACTCACTAAATACCATTTGTTAATATTTTGCTGAGAATTTCTGTATCTGGGTTCATGAGAGAAATTAGTCTATAAGTTTCTCATAATTCATTTTTCAGGCTTTTTTACCAAGGTAGTGCTGGCTTCAGAAAATAAAATGAGAAGTGTTTGTGTGAAATGACATTATTCCTTAAGTATTGGGTGGAATTCGTTAGTGAAGCCACTCCAGCAGCTCTGGAATTTTCTTTGTGGAAAGGTTTCCATTATGAATTCAGTTTCTTAGAGAGATAGGAGAAAATGGTCAGATTATTTGTGCTCTTGTGTCAATTTTAGTAGACTGTGTTTTCTGTGGATTTGCCAATTTCAATCATATCTTCAAACTTACTGGCAAAAAGTCGCTCGAAATATTCTCTTGTTATGTTTTGAACTTCTGTAGGATTCTGCTGTGATGTCCCCCGTCTTGTTACTAATACTGGATATTGGTTATTAGCGTACCCTCTCTCTCTTTTATTCCTTGGTCAGTTTTATCAAGGGTTTATCACTATTACTAATCTTCAAAGAACCAGTTTTAGCTTTGTTAATCAACCCCGTTGTTTTCTTGTTCATTAATTTCTGCTTTTTATTTTCTTTCTTCTACTCCTTTGGTTTTATTTCACCTTTTATCAACTTCTTGAGACGGATGCTTGGATGGTTGATTTTCAACCTTTTTTGTTTCTAATTAATGTGCAGTCATGGCCAGAGTTTTCCCTCTCTGTGTAGTTTTAGCTGCATCCCAGAAATTTTGAAATATAGTATTTTCATTAGCATTCAGTTAAAACTATTTTCTAATTTCCAAGGTTATCTCTTCATTGGCATAGGGTTACTTAAAAATACATGTCTTTATTTCAAAATACACTTTTCTAGCAATCTTTTTGTTTTGGTATTTCTGTCTTTCACTGCGTTCAGATCATTTTTTCTGCATGATTTCAGTTCTTGAAATTTGTTGAGATCTGCATTACAGCTCAGCATGTGGTTAATTTTGGTCAATCAAAGAATCGCCCTTTGTCTTTGCTGATGAACTCTATGTAGGTTGCTTACTTTTGCTACCATTTTCTCATTTTACCTTTACCTTACTTCACTTACTTTTTCACAGCAGCTCCTCCAGGGTCATTTTAAAACCTTGCTTTTCAGGTAAGGGAACTAAAGAATCATAGTATATTGGTTAAGGGCAAGGTTTGAATCCTGAGTCCACCACTTACTAGCTGTTGGACCTTGGGAAAGCTGCTCAACCTTTCTGTGTCTCAGTTTCCTCATTTGTAAAATAGGGATAATGATAGTATCCTCCTTAACAGGGTGGCAGTGAACAAATGAGCTAAAATTTATAAAGTACCTAAAAATGTGCCTGACACATAGTAAGTGGTACAAAAATGTTTGTTAAAGAAATAAACAGTTAAGGCTTCTGGCTAGATTGACGCAAAACTAATGCCACATAGCAGGCTAGTGGAAAAATTAAAAGTCATACCAGCTGGTCTGACTTTAGATGCTGCCCTTTTGCCGTTGCATCATGCTGCCTCCCAGAGCTCACCCTCAAATCAGTGGGTGGTTCAGGCAGGGCAAGAAGGTGTCCTCTTATTTGCTATTGGCAATGGCCCTGGTTTGAGCAGGATCCTGAGCTCAGTGTAACTGTGTGCCATAATTGAGTGCATGCATGGAGTGGACGCACCAGTGGCATGTATATGCCAGCCCTGGTCTAAGCCAAGGGCCACCTCTCCCGGGACATATCCTTGACTACTCATCATCACACAGCAAGTGCTCCCTTGTTTGAGGCTCTGTGAGTGTGGACATCACCACTGAGCATAAAGGATGGTGCATCCCCATGCCAATACCCAGAGTGGCTGAGGCAGATAATGGCAGATGCTACTTCTCAGCCAGGAGACCTAGGAATTGGTACCTGAAAGGGGTGTATCTCCTGGGGGTTCTGTATAAGTGGGAAGATTTTGAACAAGCAACTCTGGCCTCATAACCTTCTGCACCTGCTCTAGGGACACTGTTATCCCTCCTCTGACCTGGGGAAGTCTGGATGCATAGACTTCCTCATTGGCTGAACATGTATGGTTTCTTTCTCTACAAAAACTTGAAGGCACAGACTGTACGTTATACTTCTCTGGGTCTTCCCTAGGTCTTAGCATCAGTCTGGCCACCTGAGAGATGCTCAGTAAATCCCACTGAATTGACTTGACTCTTATTTTTGTGGGCACACTATGTGACGGTGTTGTCCCAGAATATCCAGGTAAGATCCTCACATGTGGACAACTAAAATCAGGACAACACTGGTGTCTCCATGTCAAGATTCAGATGACAATAGCTATGCCCCAGATGAGGTTTCTTGGGAGGGAGAAAGTAACCTTTACTTAGCAATTAGTATGGTGGTAGGAATTTAGCAAAAAGCTTTAGACGCTATGTATATTATCTCATTTAACTCTCAGGAACCCTTCTGAGGCATTATCACCCCCTATTTTACAAAGGAATTACCTGAGACTCAGAGAAGTTGAATGGCTTGCTTGAGGTCAATATGTAGCAGTGCCGGGCTTTAACTCCAGGTCAGTATGCCTCCAGAATCCATGGTCTTTCCATTATGCCGTTTTGTCTCAGGTTGTCCATTCATCTGCCCATCCACTCATCCATCCATCTGTCTGTCTCTCCATCTGCCTGCCCATCCATCTGCCGATCCACTCAACAAGTATTTCTTGAGCACCTACAATGTTGACAAGGTCCACACCCTCATGGGGAGATGCAGACAAAAATTCAGTCAAAGAAACAAAGAAACAAGCTGACAATCACCCAGTGAGTTGATGCCACAGAGGCAGGGGGACGGCAGTGCTGAGAAGCAGAATCGTGAGTCCGGAGGTGTGGGCTTTAGTCCCAGCTCTGCTCTGACTCACTGGCTGACCTCGTGGGGAAAGCACCTCACCTCCTTGGGCTTCTGGTTCTCATTAGCAAAACAAAGCTTTGGGGGGCTAGAAATAGGATCTTGAGAGCTCCCTGTGGCCTCAAGATTCTCTAGTTCTAAATCCTTAAGGAGTTCTGTTCTTTCATTTCTTTCCTCATAAATAACACCATATGAAATTGCTACAAAGAGCCCAAACCAGGTGCCAAGGAGCCACAGAAGCAAAGTCCTGGTGTCTGAAATTCAAGGACTTTGTCACTTGGAGTCTGAGGACAAATTTACCTGGATTCTGACCTATTTCCATTTGCCTCAGTGGACATAAGTCTCTCAGTTCCAAACAGTTCTCATGTGGGGAGCCCAGAGCCACTTCCCGGGAATGTGGTGGGGTTTATTTATCAAATCCAGCCCCGCTGTGGAAGCAGACTCCGTGTCTACACCACTCACGCATTCAGGAAATATTGTTCCTACCACAGACAAGGACAAAAGTAAACCTCACTCTGAAAGGTCTGCATTACTAGAGACCTTCAATTCCAGGGACTCCTAAAAACTCCCCATACCCCTCTCTTCATCTCTACACTTCTCAACTTGGACCTACAGTTTACCACTGATGAGTGTCCCTTTCATAGGAAAAGAAAAAAAAATTTCATATTGCAGAAGTAATGCATTCCCAGTGTTGAAACTACAGCTAAAATAAATAAGAAAAACAACCACCCATAATCCCACCACCCACAGATAAGCACCATCAACATTTTATCGGATTTCCTTCCAATCTTTTTATGCTTTGCAAAGTAGTTGAAATCATACTTTATGACCTTTTTCTGTCTTGCCCTTTTACTTAATGTTGTATCATTAAGCATTTTTCCATGTTGTTGAGAACACTTCATAAGCACCATTCGTCATGCTGCCACAATATTCCACCTTGTGGAGGCAGTTCAGTTTAGTTAGCTATTCCCCAAAATCCAACCTCTAAGTTTTTTTCACCCATAATATTTTACTATTATGAATGATACTGTGATGAACATATTTTGTGCATAAATCTTTGTCCACATGTCAGATTGTTTTTCTAGGAGAGATACCCAGATCTGAAACTTACTGGTCAATTTGCTTTCCAGAAATACTGTACCCAATTTCTATGCTTTCCAGCAGTCTGTGAGGATGTCCAAAGCCCCACCTCCCTTCCGCAGCATGGAACTGTTATCATTAAAAAGAAACTTTTTAAATTGGATAGGGGAAAAGAGAAGCCATTCTTGTTTCAGTTTGCATTTCTTTCACTAGTGGGATGGCCAGATAAATATGGTCACGTGTTTTAGCTACTTGTATTTCCTGTCTTTCAAATTGTCTGTGTTTGTTCAGCCCCTTCTTTCTAGGTGCTCTTTTCTCTCTGGATTCTTGTCTACACACATGAGTTCCCCAAATGAACAGCAAACAAGAAGGATCCAAGAGCAAACAAGCCTCAGATTGAATCGCAAAATGCTCTGTTGTTCCCTGTGGGAAAGAGGTGTTGGTAAGCTGTTGCTACTTAAACTGCTCCCAAACTTAGTGGCTAAAAGCAACCGTTTGATTTTGCTTCTGATGCTTGGGTCAGCAATCTGGGAAGGGCTCAGCTGGGGCAGTTAGTCACTGAACAACGTGGCATCTGCTAGGGCCCTGGTGGAGATGGTGGGAAGGCTGGGCTTGGCCGGGACTGCTGACAACACCTACTTGTGTCCTTTCCTGCATGGTGGCTTCAGGGAAGCTGGATGTTCAGAGCTCCCAGAGAGACTCACCAAATGCAAGAAGTAGAAGCTGCTGCCTTGTTAAAGCTGGGCTCTCAACACTGGCACAGCGGCACTTCTATTGTATGGTTGGTCAAAGCAGCCACAGAACATGCCCAGATTCAAAGAGAGGGCACACAGAACTCCCCTCTTGACCAAAGGAGTGTCAAAGAATTGGCAGCCATCTTTAATCTATTACAAGAGTACCTGTATATTCCAGTATTAAGTTAGCCTGGATTCTGGGAGTGAGGGAAGGCAGGGAATAAATGAGTGAGTGAATGGACACTGAGAAGTTCCACAGTTTGCAGAAAGTTACACAGCACCTCACTAGGAAAGCTCAGACTTCAACTCAGGATAGATATTATGGCTCATATTTAGCTCCAGGAACATTTCCTTCCTCTGGGAAAAACGGGCTTATCTCAGCAACGTGTGTGGAAACCAGCTCTCCCTGGAATGATGTAAAAGTTGCAGAATGGAACCATCCAGCAATCATCCCTCTCCATTTACATCTCCTGAAATAACTGTGTTGTCAGAGGGCAAGCAGGGGGAAGTGAATTAAAATTTCTCAGTCTCAGAGCCAACAACATGTGGTGGTAGATTTCACATACTCATAGGCATAATTTTCAAATCCTTATCTTCCTTCCCCAGACAACTGACCTGGAGTTATTAGCAGAGATTATAATGTTAAGTTTTAGAGGCTGAGATTATGTGGCATAACAGACTACTCATCTCCTGAGAATTTAGCCATTTTCCCTACACAGAGAGCTCAGCCCAGGACTTTCCTTGGGGAGGACTGCCTTGGGTTTGGTAATAGGAGAAAAAGGATTCCTTTGCCCTGTTTTAGTGGCTTATTCTACACCAACATAAGCCATCATGCAACCTAGAGCCTCCCATTAATCTCCTGGCATAATCAGAACAGAAAATTTTTCATTAATTCATGCATGCATGCATCCCATCCATCCACCCATCCATCCATCCATCCATCCGTCCATCTGTCCATCCATCCACTCAGTCAACAAATAACTGTTGAGCCCCTTCCATACCTCTGACACTAAGTAGAGATACAATGGTGAGTTGGAGAGACGTGATCTCAGCGCTCAAGGAAGTGCCTGCGACACGGAGCCACAGCAAGAGAGCTGGTAGGGGAGGTAGATTCACGGAGTGCCCGCTGTGTGCTATGGATGGTGCTGAGGACTCTACACACACCACATGCTTATGTCCTCACACCTGGGACTCAGGAATTAGTATCTGCCCTTTAGAGGAAGCTGAGGGTCAGCAGAAGTGTAATTACTGAAGGTCGCATTAGTCAGTGGCAGAGCTGGGATGTGAAGCCTTGGCCCTCAGGATGCTTACAGTGGAGAAGGGAACGCTGGTCTGTCTGACTCCAGGGTCAGCTCTACAGGAGTGACAGGAAGAGGACAGCCATGGCTGTCTGGCTTTATAAGCCTCTGTGTTCCATTGCCACCGCAGACTTAGAGCTACAGAGTGACTGCTTTTGAAAGCTTGCCGTTCACGGGTGTTCTCCGAAGGCAAGGTGTGGGAGTCAGGACACCTGAGGTTCTCATCCTGGTGCCATGGGGCCATGGCAAGTCATGCCCTTCTCCATTTAGGTCTAGGCAAGTGTGGCACTGCGGGTGAGGTGATGGGGCGAGCAGGAGCTGATTCTGTTGTGGACCTTTGGTCCGATTCTGTGAATGGCATGGGGGCGGGGAGGCTGGATCTAGTCCTCTGAGGGGAAGGCGGTGGCCACAGTGAGGTGGGATGTCAGCATCCCAGTGGGCAGGGCAGGCCCTCCTGCAGGGAGATGGGCACAAGGAGTGGTCACTGGGCAGCCAGATACTCAGCCTGGAATATGCATCAGTCCGCTCGGTGGCAACTGTGCGTTTAATATACCCTGGGGAGCAAAGATGTGAAGTCTCGGTCCTCTGGATGCTTACAGTGGAGAAGGAGGCCCGAATTTAATAACCACATGAAGGAACCAGCCTGACAAACTTCAGCCTGACGGAAAACCAAAAGGTTCTGTGAGAGCAGCAGGGGTAGGCTCTCCAGCTACACTGGCAGGGCCTCAGGTCAGACTCCGCTTTGGAACCAGAGCTTTTCCCTCCTGTCCCTCCTGCTCACCTTGGCATCATCCCGGGGCCTCCTTTGTCTTGAGCATGTCCCCCATTTCACCCCAAGGCGTCTGGTGTGGGTTTTCCTGGCCTCTTTGCCCCTCTTGGCCCTTTCAACTTGAATGATTTCACCTTTGTTTAACTGAAGAATATTTATCTCCATTATTCTCTCAAATACTTTTTCATCGCCATTTTTGTTTTTCTCTGGATCTGCTATCTCGGTGTTAGCTCTCTTGATTGGTTTTCCATCCTCCTTTTATTGAGATGTAGTTGACATATAACATCGTGCAAGCTTAGGCATATAACGTGTTGGTTCGATACACTTACGTATTGCAATATGATCACTGCCATAGAGTCAACAAACCCTTCTATCACCTCCCGTAATTATCATTTCTTTTCTTGTGGTGACAACAATCAAGATCCGGTCCCTTAGCAAGTTTGAAGTTTATGATGCAGTATTGTGGCTATGATCCCTATGCTATGCATTAAATCTCCAGAACTTATTTATCTGCTAGTTGCCAGTTTGTACCCTTAAACATCACCCCAATTCGATGAGTTTTTCTTTCCAGTTAATTCTTCTTCAGGGAGATTTCTCTATCTCTTTTCTCCTTGACTAATTCATTCTTCAGCGGTTTATCCCAACTGTTCATTATATAAACAATTCTATTTTCTCTATGCATTATTTCTGCATGGTCCTTTTATCTCTGTTCTTCTAGTTTCATATTGCTAGTATCTCCCCTTAGCCTCTTTTACGTGTTGATTAGACTAACTTTAAATTCTTATTCCTTCTGATCTAATATTTCTGCTTCTTGATGCAATTTGTATTCCAGAATGCTGTTTGTTTTTTTTCTTTTGGTATAGCTGTGCTTCTCAAATACCTAGTCACGTTTCCCTGTACAAGGATGGGGCCACTGTCAGGCAATGTGTACGCGGGTCGGTCAGCTCTAGCTAGGCCCAGTGGGCTCAGCAGGCAGGGATGGGGAGAGAGCAGACCAGAGCATCACGTAATCGTAGCCAGTTATCCTCACCCCACCCAACAGGCTCTCAGGTTGCTGAGTCACAGAGCAAAGCAGTAGTTAGGGGTGCTCCTTCGGTGGGAGGGAAAAGGTTGGGAGCGGCTGCCTGAGGTCAGTGAGTCCCTGCTGGTTTTTCTCAGCCTTTCTCAAGCACCCGGCTCCTGTGCTTCCCTGATGTTACTTCCGAAGATACCTGGGCCCCAGGTGTGAGTCCCTGCGGGTGTAGGAGAGGTACTGTGGTTTATTTATTGTGCTTGAGGATTAGTTAATTTAACAAACATTTATCAAGCACCTACTAGGAGTATCTGTGTGATTTGACCCTGCAGATTCTGCCAGAGTTTTCCCTTTAGTCTGTGATATTGCTGCTCTGGGGCAAACAGTGTCAGATACCCTCAGGGGCAAACAGGTATCAGGTATAAGACTAGCAAAGTAGCTCCAAGAATGTAAATCTTTGATTCAGAAACAAGGGAAACAAGAACTCCGATTCTCCAAGTTTATGAACAAAAGATAAACTATTCATGAGCAAATACCAAAACTAAGTAAGCATAATACAAAATTAATAAGACATACCTTTTAGAGCAAAGTAAAGGAATTAATAATAAACTACTATTTACTACTGAGAATTCATCCCCACCCTCCCCCCAAAAAGCCTATTTGGTGATCATATGATGTCAGTGTGATATTGCTTTGGAGTTGACTGTGGTTGCTAAGACCAGGCTCTCTAGCTCGTGCCGCCTTCATTTCTGCTGACGTTTCTTGAGACCCTTTTGGCTCAAGATGGAGGCATAGTCCTTAAATAAAAAATGGCTTGTTTCCTCTGGACCTAAACTTTTTCTTCACCCCAGTCTTGTTTATTCTGTAGCCATGTTAACACAGCCCCAGGCTAACCTACTGCTCTGAGTGGATGAGTCCTGTTACAGAGCAGTGGTGGACTCTGTTAGCTGCCCATCCAATTACCCTCTTTTCTTTCTTGCTGATTGAATCCTGATTTTTGGTTGAGGGCAATATGCCCAGCATCAGCGGATAAATCAGGATGGGTCCCAGATAATAATGGAGACACTATTGCTCTTGGCCGAGGTCATATGAATAAGATGTGAGGGGAAGTCTTATGGGGAGTTCGGGGAAGATGCTCCTGTCTCAGGAGAGACGCAAAGGAGGAGAAAGCCCTTTCCCCACTTGCTCCCTTCTTTCCTGTGCTGGCCCTGTCCCGTGGGGAATGTGAGCTGCTTCAGCCCTTTTACAACTCTGACAGGAAGGCCACAAACATCTTGGAGGGGCTGAACCATGCTCTGATGCCACCCAGCTGCTCAATAAGCCAGCCCTGGACCTAAATCCAGCCTTCCTGTCCTGTGAGAGGATTCCGTGTCTGTTAATCAAGGAGGGGCTTCTTGGCTTATTCCGTGACTTGGAGCTGACTGTGTGCCCATTGGCTCAGCTGGTCCAGTCCAGGGGCCATGCCCTGATCTCTCCTCATTATTTGTATACACAGCCTACATTACTCATATACACACATATACAACTTTTCCTTTTAATCCTCTACAATATCTTGTTAGTACAAAACATGTTGTCTCCTTTCAACAGAATGGGATACAGGCTCAGAGAGTGACTTCTTTTATGACAATGATTATGGCCCTGTAGTGCCTGGGTTTTGGTTGTTGAGATTCTCCTAGTAGCATAGCTAACATAGCAGAAAGTAATTAAACTTGGGCCTCCATGCAAGATGTGACATTGTCCTCTTAGAAGATCTTAGCATCAGAGAGCCAGTTTGGGAAGAGTTGTGATGGTTAATTTTATGTGTCAACTTAACTGGGCCACGGGGTGCTCAGATATTTGGCCAAACATTATTCTGAGTGTTTCTGTTAGGGTGTTTTTGGATGAGTTTAACATTAAATCAGTAGACCGTGTAAAGCAGATTGGCCTTCCTAATGCAGGTGGGCCTTGTTCAATCAGTTGAAGGCCTGACTAGAACAAAAGACTGATCCTCTTACAAATCAGAGGGATTCTTCCTGTTTGACTGCCTTCAGGCTGGAACATTGGTAGTTTTTCCTGCTTCTTGACTCACATGGAAACATCAGCTCTTCCTGGTTCTGAGCCTGCTGGTCTTCTGGCTAGAACTGTACCATTGGCCCTGATGGCAGATCTTAGGACTTCTCAGCCTCTATAATCATGTCAGCCAACTCCTTATAATAATTCTGTCTCTCTCCATCCCACTGGTTTTGTTTCTCTGGAGAACCCTGCCTACTACAGGACTCATCCAGTACTAAAGCAAGCAGGGTTTCCTCAACACAGAGAGGGAAAGAGGACTAATGCCTTCTGTGTGGCCGGTCTATGCCAGGCACTGGCTAGGTGCTTTTTGCACAGATCTCATTAAATCTGCCAGCAGCCCTGAGAGGTGATCTTGCAGCTGCCTCTCATCACTGGAGGAGAAGGAGACTCAAAACAGTGGAGCAGCTTGCCCCCAGCTACAAGGTGGCGAAGGCAGAGCTGAGGTTTCTGGGTTTTCTCTTAAATCAAACTGTCTGGGAGATGTTAGAGGAATCTGTGGGAGAGTAAGTTTCTTTGCTTGTTTCCCCACCTGTCCCCACGGGAACTGTCTGCGCCCTTGTGTGGGCCTGGGACCTGAGTCACCATCTAGCTCAGTGGTCCCCCATTGTTCTCATTCATTTGAAACGCTGAGTCATTTACAAAGGCAATTCCTTGGCAGAATCAGATGACGTTTACAATGTATCTAGCAAAAGGCAGGCAACTCATTTTTTTGCCTCATGTGAGAATCTCCTCTTGCTCCCTGAAAAGAGTTTTTGCGTCTTCTTTTGATTTTTCTGGCTTTAGTCTCAACATCCCCTACCTTCTTCTGTCCACCCATGGAAGCAATTTTAACTTCATGAAACTAATTAAAGTTTTATGTGCCTATAGTCCTTTACCGGACTGATAGTAGATTCCTTAGATTGAAGTGGAAGCTGGCCAAGAGGAAAGATCTTCAGAGCTCTCGTGCAAGGGTGAGGTCGTATGTACAGTTGTGGGGTGACTCAAGATGTCAGCCAGGCCCTGGTTGGGGACCACAGCACTTGCTAATGGAATCCAGGTTCCTCGGGACTTCGTGGGACGGGGGGTCAGGCAGCTGCCAGTGCGTGCTCAGGAAGCGTATGTTTAAATGTATATTTAAATGAATCGATGAATGAGAAAATGGGCAAATGAGTGAATAGAAAATGACTTATGATTAGTAATAATAAATTTTTAAAATGTGATTCATAAACACATCACTTATGTGTGCTTACTGTGTACCAGGGACTGTGTAAAACAGTTTACAGTCATTATCCTGCCCCATCTTCCTTGGTACCTTTAAAATAGGTATTATTATTGTGTTTTTACAGATGAGGAAGTTGAGGCACAGCAGGTGTGAGGACTGGCCCGAGCACACCTAGCAAGTAATTGGAAGAGCAGGGATTCAAAACAGAAATACTTGACTTCAAAGTGTACGCTCCAATAGCTGAGTATGTGTGATTTGTCCACAATTGCGCCCCCCTAGCAATGCTTCCCTGGAGGTGCAGCGTCCTCCCCGCCCCCCTCATTAACTTCAGGCTTGGCCATGTGACTTTCTGTGACCAATGGAATGTGAGGTGCTCCCTGCGTGTGCAGACACGCGTGTGGTTTGGCTCTGCTTCTCATATGTTCCTTGTCTCTGTGACGAGCAAACATGAAACACGTCTTGCTGCCTGTCCCCAGCAAGTGCCCCTCCTTCACCTGGGGTCCCAGAATGAAGAACACATGGAGCAAAACTGAGCAGACAGACGCAGAACTGACCTACAATCGGCGAGCAGCCTTTTGGTAACGTGAACAAGAAACAAATGTTTGCACTACAAAGCACTGAGATTTCCAAGGGTGCTTGTTACTGCAGCAAGAGCTGACTAATACAGGCGACCTACCACAGGTACTCTCCCATAGGGCGGAAGGTAAACTCAGAATGGGAAGATGCTTATTGGATTGAGAAATGGGGAAAATGCATCGTAGGAGGCAGAGCTGAGCAAGCAAAGGCATGAAGGTAGTAAGATACATCGGCATCTATGAGGCCAGTGAGAGAAGAGCTTTACTGAAGCACCATGGTAGGAATAGGGGAAGACAGTTGGAAAATCAGACCATAGAGGGCCTGGAACACCTGCCAGGGATAATGAACTTTATCTTGAAGGTGCCAGAGGGGGAGCCATGGAAGGTTCATAAGTAAGGACCATGGTGGGTTTAGGAACCTGCTCATGGTTTCCTGCCCTGGGTGAAAAAGCACTGATGGTCACATCTCCCTGTTCCAATTCCTGGCCCATCCTGTAAACCGGGTACTCCAGCTACAGCATTTGCTGGCAGACGGAAAGTTGATTTCTTTCCACCTTTTTGATGTCTGTCAGGATGGGTGATGCTGTTCTGCTCAGAGGAGGAAAAATGAAACTGCCTCAGGAACAATAATTGTGATTTTCTTCCCCCAAAAGCCTGTAAATCCTATTTATATGTGCTGAGGAAGACAAGGACTGAGGCAGAGGAAAGAAAAGGGCCCAACATTCCTTAGCATCAGGGTTGGGTTCCTGTGCGTGTGACCTACAGAGTCGCATGGGGACCCTGCACCAAGAAGGGTCCTTGCCTTCCCCAGCTCTCTGCAATCCCACCTTGAAGTTCTCAGTAATTTTGAACAAGGCACCCTGCGTTTTCATTTTACACCAGGTCCTGCAAGCTGTGTCGCCAGCTCTGCCATATTCAAGTATTGTAGTATTGGGTACTTTACATACCTTATTTCGTTTAATTCTCCTGACAACTCCGTGAGGTGGGAATTATCATTCTAGCCTTACTGATGTGGACACTGAAGCTCAGAGAGGTTGAATTCTTGCCCAGTGTTACACAGCTGACAGGTGATGGAGCTGGGATATGAACCTTGATCTCATAATCCCCAGGGGCTACTCTCCTTCACCTGATGTGGACACTAAACATTTTGGTTTTAAAGCACCTCCTTACCTCCTTTATTTCATCTTGGACTTCCCAACAGCCCTGAGAAGTCAGTCATTATTCCTGTAGAGGAAAAGTGACTATCCCCTAGCAAGTCAGCACAGAGCAAGACTGGAGGTGAGATTTTTCAGGCCAGGGCTCCCTGAAACCTGGGTGGACAGAGCCTGCTTCTTGAAGGTTACTACTCCCTTGAGGCATGGGGAATCCAGGGCTGTGAGAGGCTCCCAGCATCTCCATGTGCCCTCTCCTGTCTCAGAGATTCACAGCCCCACAGACCACACTCAGAGCTCATTGGTGACCTGGACAGTGGAAGAAGGTCCATGACAACACTTGGCCCAAATCCTCCACTTTATAGATCGTGGAACTAGAGGCTGAGAGAAGGGCAGCAACTTGCCCAAAGTCAGTCACAAGCCAAGGGCAGATCCACCACTGGAGTTCACACATTCATGCTTTCAACAGATGCTTCTAGGTACCAGGTACTGGGCTGGGGATACAGAGGCGAATAGCCCTGCCTCAAGGAGCTGTGTCTAAGGGGGCATGGACAAGGGACCTGGGTCCTCTGAGTTCAGGGACCCTCCACCAGGCCGGCCCCCACCTGGCACAGGAATGTGCAGCCTGAACACCCTCTGATGGGAAAGTCTGGGGAACTTTTTGCTTGGAGACGTCTGATTCATTTCCTTAGAGCTGATGCTGGCTTTCAAATCAATTTGCATAAGATAGGTCCTATCCTGTTAGAACAGCAAGTTAATAGCTCATTTTATGGATTGAGCAATCAACACCTACAGCCCATTAAATTTAACAGCAAACGTGGCTGATGGTCAGGCCTTCGGCTTGGTCCCACCATCAACTCGCACACTTCCTTTTCCTTCCTCCTGACCTTTTTATTTCCTTTCGTCTCCCTTATCATGACCCCTCCTCCTAGATTGTCATTTTCTCATTGGTAAACAGGGTGTTCATTTAACTCCCCTGTGTCTCTTTTGTGCTGGGGCCAGAAGGTCTTCCTAGTCCCCCAAGTGGGTCCTGTCATCTGCAACGTGCCCCAAACTCCAGGCATTAGCACACAAGCTCATTTTGGGGCCCTTGGCTGGGCCATGGGAATGAGCAATCAATATTTTATAAAGGCGTTAAGGTGGTGATAAAAGATTCATGAAGTGGTACTCAGGGAGGAGCTTGCTGACAGAGTGGGTGACATTATAGCTGACCTTGGTGGCTATGACTTACGTGGCTGGAATTCACTAGGAAGTCTCCACTCTGATCTTCCCAAGGAGATGGGAAGATTTTTCATAAGGACATTGTCAAATTTCTTAGCCCCTCTAACCTAACCTTCCTTAAAAGACTTGTAATTGTTTTAGATGCACGCGTTGTATGAATAAGTGGATGAGGGCCCAGGTGATATCGTTAACGAGACCTCCATTAGCTGAGGTTTCCCATGAATTTTGCATGCCCCTCTAGATGGGTGCAGTTTGCATTAGAGCTGTGCCTTATTGGCAGTGGCTAAGGTAGCCTGGAGGTTCTGGGTAGGTAAGATGGTGTGTGATAGGCTGGTCATTGGTGCTGCTTCTTCCACTAATGTAATAGGATGCTCACTTTTTGCCATGCCCCACACGCTGTGGCCTATAGGTTGGGCTTGTCCGTGTGAGTTGCTCTGGCCAGGGGAATGATACTGGATAAGACTTGCTCAGTGGCCTTCAGTGTGCTTGAGCACTTGGTTTGGGCTCTTGTGCTTCTGCGATTTGCCATGCGGAGAATGTGCCACTGCTGCAGGGAGGTCGAGAGGCATGTGGAGTGGCCCTGGGGCAGACCTGCAGCCTGAACCCAAGCCCACTCAAGCCCAGCTGCCCAGCTGAGGCACCATCAGCCAGACTGCAGCGACCCGCATCTTGCTGGGGCTTGAGCAGGAGAATGAATGCCTCGGGTCTGGGGTAGTTTGTTAGGCAGCGTTAGCTTTCTCATACATGGCAGAAGGGGAATGTCGCCTGAACTTGGCTCTTCAAGGCTCTGTTTAGCATGTCTGTCTGATTCACTGCCACATAAAAGTAGATCTCTGAGAGTCCTGCACCAGCCCAGCCCTGAACTGCCTGCCCTGATCTGCACTCGGCCTCCTGAGCACCTACCATCCACGTGGTTGCTCACCTTGTCACCTGTTTCCCCACTGAGGCTGAGGATCCGGGGTCTTACCTCTTCAGGAGGCCCTTCCTCACATCTCACCTTGCTCTCCTGCAGGCTCCCCCACGGCAGGATCTGAACGCTGTCCTCTGCTTTCTCGAAACCCATGCCTTGTCCTGGGTTCCCATCTCACTGGAGACAGCTTCTCATCAGTGCTCAAGACAGAATCCTCAGCACTCATTCGTGTATGCATGCACGGGGAACGCCTGCCTGGTGCAAGGTCTGGGGCTGGGAGTACAGACACACACATATCTAGACCACTGGTGAAGGCCCATACTGGAAAGGGAAGACGGATAATTATTCCCCCCTCCCTGTCCCTTCCTGTGTGCATGTGGCTGCCAAGTTCTGAGGTGTGTCCCGCCGCCTCCCCCCAGAACCCCTCAGGCTGCCACTGCTTCAAGCCTGAGTCATCGCAACAGCTTCCTCACTGCCCCTGCCTCAGCCAGTTCTACCCTTTTCATTAGCCTCCGAATGTTTCCTCTAAACTGGTCACCAACCTGATCTTTCTGAACAAAATCGGGTTGTGTCACTTTCCTGATTAAAATCTGCTAATGGCTTCCTTCCCCAGCTGGATGAGTCCATCTGCTCCTTGGCACCCGAGGCCCTCCCTGATGGGCATCCCGCCCTCCTCCCCTGGCTCATCCCTCAGCCTCTCCCCACTCACTTTGTCCTGGGCGCTCTCCACCAGGTGCTTCCACACTTCCCGAACTTTCCTGCCCTCACTTCAGAGCATGCTTTTCCTTCCGCTGGTCATAGCCTTCCTCTATTCTCTGCCCATCAGACTGCCTCATGCTTCAAAATTCAACTCGAAAGTCACCTCCTTGGAAAGCCTTCTCCAAACTCCCTTAGGCAGAGTCCAAAGACACTTCCCCACCTCCTCATACACCTTACTTACCTTTCTTTGGTGCAGCGTTTCTTGCACTGTGTTGTAACATGTTGTGTGTGTAATACATTTTTCTCTTCCTGTTTATAAGCCAAATTGCTTCTAAACAGAGTGGATTTAAGTTAATAGGTGAACTTTTGTTCTGCCAACTGCCTTTGTGTATTTGTGTATAAACAACTATGGGGCAGGAACCAAGGTGAAGTCACTTTGCATAATGGAGGGGGAGAAGTGTGAAGGCCAAGGAGCAGGCTGGGTGATGGGCAAGGAACTTGGGACGGGGGCCAGGGAGAGAAGAGCCCCTGAGATGGGGGCAGAGTCAGTGCTGGAAGGCCCACCTGCCTGCCCCTCCCCACAGGGGCAGCTGCGAAGGCACTTGGGAGGATGGGGAATGTCTGGTGTGGGAGCTTTAAGTGGGTCCCTGCAGGATGTGCACTAGGCCGCCCCCATCTTCCTGTCAAGATCTGTAGGTGAATCTGTATCGCTCACAAATGCTTTTGAGTATGTTTGGAAGTTGCCAAGGTTCAGGTTCTGCTTTTGAGTGGGTTTAGAGTAGATGCAGAGGGAGCAGTCTCAGCCTCTGAGGCAGGGCGGTGGGGCCAGGGAGCCCAGATCCCTGGGAATGAGAAGAAGCCATGAGGAGAGTGTTACACTCTTGGAACGAAGAGTATCAGCCAGGCACCTGCATCCCGAAGGGCCAGGAGATCTCAGCCGACATCTTGGTTATATTCCTTTTTATGATTGTCTCCCCTATCAGATCAGCTCGCAGGTGGCGTTCATGCAAAGTTTGTCAGAAATCTTTTCTGAACATGGAACAAAAACACATTTGAAATTTAAGCCAAAAAAAAGAATCTTTTGGGTTATATAATTGAAAGTTTCCAGGGATTCTGGGTCAGGTAGGGCTGGATCTAGGTGCTGAAATGATGTCTGCAGGATTTTGCACTTCATTTTGTGTTTTCCTCCATGTTAGTTTCTTTTCCAGGGAGTTCTCTCTACCGGGTGGACGTGGCAGCACTGTACCTCCCTCCTAGCCACACAGCAGAAAGAGGACTTCTCATGTTCTAGGGGTAAAACTCATTGCAGTAATCCAGATCGTGAGCCCCCTCCAGAACGAATCGCTGTGCTCTGAAGGGATGGACAGATCTGGGTCATGTCCCGTCTTTGGTCCAGGCTAAGGCAGAGGTTGGAACCAGTCCAACCTGGGTCACCTGGACTGTGAGTGGGGGCGAGGTGTTCTCCTAAAGGAAGATGAAGGATCTGATACCAGAAATAGGGCGCATGGATGCAGAGTCAGGAAAACGAACCCACAGATAATCCAATTCAGAACCTTTTGTCCTCTCTGTATTCCCATACTTGAAACAGAAGAATGGCTGGCAAGTTTTACTTTGTTTGGTTTAGAAAAGAAATCAGAGAATTCAGTTTTGTCATAATTTCAGAATCATTCTATGGGTAAGAATCCCTCTTATAGCCTATTATTGAAAGTACTGGCCTTTTCGGGTACAAACAAGAAACAGCTTTGCTTTTCTCCCTCCAATGCCTGCAGATATATTCTCCTAGCTTTTACATCCCCATCCTCATCAAGGCATCTCACGCAAATCCCATATATATTTTTTTAATTTTAAACTTGATTTTATTTTTTAGAACAGTTTTGATTCACAGAAAAATGAGAAGATAGTATTCAGAGTTCCCAGTTTCCCGTTATTAACACCTTACTTTAGTGTGGGGTGTCTGTTACAATTACTGAACCAATATTGATACATTATCATTATTCAATTGCTTTTGGATATTAAAAGGAGGCCTGCTTTCAGAGGTTGAAAAAAAAATCCGTTTGTTCCAAATCAGAACTTCAGTGTCCCAGGTAATTCAGACCTTCTCTCCCCAGCTCAGTCCTACCCCTTGGGTAAGGACCTGGTGTGGGAGAGAGCTTGTCTGCTCATCCTTGCTTTGCTTGTCTGTTTCCTCCTCTCACTCTCCGTGGATGTTTCTCCAGGGTCAGACCCAGCAGTGGAGGGACTGAGGGAGAGGGAGAGCCTTGTGGGACCAGTACTGTTGTAATTTGACCACTAGCAACCTCTACCACCTGAGGCTGCCTCTCATGGGATGCAGTTTGATAAATCTGTTGACTCTAACAATAAAAAAAAAATTGGGGCTAGCATTTTATATGTCTTTATTTCATTTTTCTAGCAACTTATTTTTATTGTGTTTTACAAAAGTCCTGGCTGGGAGTAAACAAAGCAAAACATGGCTCCTTCCATAAACGTAATTTAAGAAGCACCTCTTTAGGAATCCTCCATTTCATATCTTGATGTAGTACCGGCCACCGGGTAAAGAAAAAACAAGGACCTACTCATGATATCCCAGGGGCTGGGGTAGGGTCTTTTGTGGTCATTCTCTCAGTAGTTCTTACTGGCTTTGCAAAGGTGTTATTATTTCCGTTACATAGATTAGCAAACAGACTCTGAGGGTAAATAATTTGTTTATAGTTACACAGTCAGCAATTGCCTATAAATCAATTTCATTTTTCTCACAACAATTCATCCCTACATCCTTCCCCATAAGATTATAGATTTGCATCTGTCACTATGTCACGTACATGCCTCAGGTGGGCGGAGAATACATCCCCACTTACTGGTTTTGGACTTTGGCCAGTGAAATCTGGTGGAAGTGTCTGTGTGTTAGTTCTGAACAGAAGCTTTTTGAAACACTTCCTGTTTCCACCATCCCTTTGGAGACTCTGCCTTCTGCCGTGGGAGTGTCACGTGCCGGATGGGGGCTGCTGCTCTAGCCTGGGTCACAGAGTAAGAGAGAGGGAGCCGATTCAAGTCCACTTGTAGAGGGGAACAGAGTTATAGCCCTACCTCAGATGGCACAGATCAAGACTGATGAATCTTAGTTGTTGTTTGCCTCGGAGATGCTGAGGGCATTTGTTATACAGCAGAGCTTCAGCAAAACTGACTGATACAGAGGTAGAGCTGGGACTTCAAACCAACCAGGTGGCTCTGAGCAAAGTGGGGCTCCCCTCTTGCCACACCTGATTTTTATTAATATCACAATTTGTTGTTTTGATTGTATTTCTTTTAACTCCACTGCCAGAAATGCCACCTGGAGCCAAATTCATGGCCCATCACCAGCACAGGCTTGCCTTGCTCTTCAAGCAGATGTCGTGGAGGTTCCTTTCACTTGACACAGTGAACTACATCATTATGGTGTCTGAGTCTTTTCAGTTTCTAAGAAATCCCTATTAAAGGGCAAAGACCCTTGACAGAGAAACAGTGGGAAACTTGTTAAAGTTAACAAAAGTGGTGGGATAACCTGATGGTTTGTGGATCAGGAAGGGCTCACAGGTTTAAAAGACAAGCAGAAGTTTGCCAGTAGTAAGTTTCTGTCTTCATTTCACTTAAAACCAGCCATATTTAGCCCCTGCTCCTGTACTTGCTTTGAGGTTTCATAGAGCGCTTAGGCAGAGCTTCCATTCATTCACTCAGCAAATCTCTCCTGAAAGCTTGAGTCATGAAATCTGAGAAACAGATACACATATGTATCTGACCCTGTCACTGCTTAAAAATCCTTCCCGCTTCCCTTGGCCCACAAGGCTCCCAAACTTCCCATGATCTGCCCTGGGCTCACCTTCCAGCCTTATCTCTCACTGTGCCCGTAGGCCTGATGCATCCTGGTAGGCGTTAGGAGTTAGGGCTCCGGAGCCAGTATAGGCAGGTTCAAGCTCTGGTTCTGCCACAGGGGAGACCAAGGGTGAGTTACTTAGCGTCTCTGAGCCTCGGCTTCCTCACCTATAGAAGGGTGCAGGAGACAATATAGACAAGGGCTTTTAGTGCTGCCTCCTCCTCTGACTCTAGCCACACCAAACCCGATTCCAGCGTGCGTTGTGCTGACTCAAGTCTTAGGGTTTTACATTTGCCTCTGCAGGGAGTGGTCTCTCCCTCTTTCCCTGGCACACTCCCACTCAGTTTTTAAGATTTGTTCAGTAGACACCTCCCCCAGGAAGCCTTCTTTAGTGAACCCCTGGTACTTCCCCAGCACTCTGGGTTTGTCTTCATCATCCTCATGGCTAAAGGTCTGTGACTGTCTGATTGTCTTTTTAATTACCTGCCCCTCTTGGACTGTTGAAGTTCCTTGAGGAAATCTAGATATTTCCATCTCTGTGTATCCAGAAACTGCCACCTACTAGGTGCTTTATGAGTACTTGTTCTTTTTAAGCTCAGAAGATAAACTGTTACTTAAACAAAGGTAGGTTCAATTTTGGTTTACAAAGTTGGATTATTTAGGTAACATACAGTTTTGCTAATAGAAGGCTGTTTTAGAAATTGGTGACTATCATCTGTTTAAAGTAGCTTTTTAAAAATTAAATAATGCATATAAATCTGGTAAAAAAATTTCAACGAGGACATAAGAATATAAAATGAAAATTAAAATCTCTCTTCTTCATCCTATTCCCTGCCTCATGGTGTTATATAAGTGGTGTGTGCAAGAATTTTTAGCTCTACCCTTTTAAAACACACATGCCATACATAAACATGCAGAGAGTCATTCTGTACGTAGTGTTATGCACCTTGTTTTCCCAATTAATATTACATCTTGACAACTATTCCATATCAGCACACAAAGGAGCTATAGCATTCTTATTAATGGCTGCATAGTATTCCATTTTATGGATGTTATATAATTTGTGTAATCAGTCACTAATGAATGGATTTATAGATTATTTTCAGGGTTTTGCTATTACAAACAATGCTACAACAAAAATATTTGCTCCTGAACACATGCACAAAATTATCTGCTGACTAAATTCCTAAAAGTGATGTTTTGGATCAGGGATTATATGCTCTCATAATCATTATTTTTCCTTTTTAATTCTGAAGCATTCCCAAATTACTAAAATGTAAAGAAATAACTCTTACTTGTCATTTACCAAATTTAATATGCATATATTTTGCTACGTCTGCTTCATGTCTCTCCCTTTTAAGGAAATAAAATATCACAGCTACATGGAAGGCTCACCCTGGTCCTTTCCCTTGGCCCCTTGGCCCAGGTACCCACTCTCCTACATGCATCATTTCCATAAATATTTTCATACATATATTTGAACTTTCATTACATATATATTTCCATCATCAATGTACAGTATAGTATTATAGGTCTAATTTTTTGGAAGAAATGTTCTTATAATGCATTCACATGCTTTTTTCCACTGAAGTGTTTTGTTGCGTTTATCTATGTTGATGAATGAAGATCCGTTTTATCTATTTTAACATCTGGGTTGCATTCCATTGCATCAACAAATGCCTGTCTATCTAGTCTGCTGCTGAAGGACAGCTGGGTTATTGTGCTATATAAACAGTGCTGCAATAAACGGCTTGGTGCATATCTCCTTGTGTGTATATATGAGAGCGTTTCTAGGGTAGTAGAATATGCATCGGTGGCTTACTAGATATTGCCTAATTGTTCTTCAGAGTACTTGTACCGATTTATGTTCTCAACAGCAGTGAATGAATATCTTTTTCCTTATATCCTTGCCAATTCTTGGTGTTACCAGATCCTTTAAAAAAGATGGCAATTACTTTGGTGTGAAATGATACTCCATTGTTTTAATTTGATTATCTTTACATATGTTTATCGGCCGTTTATGTTTTGTCTTCCATGAATTGCCTGTTCCTATACTTTGCTCACTTCCCTGTTGGGATTTTGTTTTCTCATTGATTTTTTAATTGAGAATTTTACTGATAGAACTGTTGATGCATATGCAGTCCTTAGGAATAATACAGAAAGATCCACAGAACATGTTGTCCAGTGTCCCCCCAATGGTAACATTTGCAATGCAGAAGTGTAAGATCACAATGAGGAGATCAATGTTAATACAATCCATTGATCTCATTTAGATTCATTTGTATTCATTTATGTATGTGTGTGCATGGTCTTTCTGGTAGTAGATATTAAATTACAGATTAAATTTCTGTAGTAGCTGTAGACCTCTTATGTTTAAATTTCTTTTCAAGTCCATTTCAATAAGTTATATGTTTCTAGAAAATTGACAATTTTGACTAATTTATTGTCATCAGCATCCAAGCCTTTCCCACAGAATTTATCCCAGGTCCAGGTTGTGTGACCCCTACATTACAGTGTCTTTGGGACTCACATATGGCAGCACAGCATTGCTTATCCATGCTGGAGTGAGTCATCCTTTAGCTCAGAGTGATTTGAGTGGATGAGAATCAGACCTTATTTCAAATTCCTTGCTAGCTGTGCAACCTTGGGCAGGTGGTTTAACCTCTCTGGGCCTTGATTCGTACATCTATAAAATGGGGATAATAACACAACCTCACAGAATGAGGTGGAAATGAGGAAGACTCTGGCCCAGCACACAGTAGGTAGCTAATAAATACAGCTCCTTTTGAACTTTGTACCTTAATATTCATATCTGGGTCTTTCTACTGGTAGGCAGAAGCTGTCTGGAGACAAAGACCGTCTGATCTATTTATGCTGCCCCCTGATGCTGGCACCATGCCAGGATCACTTAGGAAGTATTTACTGGATGGAAGCTTGCACCTAGAGGAATGAGATTGCCAGTTTGGGTGGAGCAGAGGTGAGATGGAGAAACCCACATATCCTGCGTGTTGGAGCTGGGCACTCTTGTCTGCTGGCTAGGAATATGGGCTTTGACTAGACAGAGATGGGTTCCAGTCCCAACTCTGCTGCTTGGTTACTATGTCACCCCCTCTGAGCCTCAATTTTTTCCTCTGTTAAGTGGAGTTAATAATAATTCATAGCTAGCAACTAATAGATGCTTACCAAGTGCCTGGACTGTTTTTAAGCACTTTACACGTATGAATTCATTTTGTCCCCACAACCCCGTGAAGCGGGCAGTACTATCACACCCATTGTATAGATGAGAAGCGGAGAAAGGGTGCAATTACATATCTTGCCCGACACCATGTCGCTGTAGGGGTGCAGGTGGGATTCCAGCCCGGGCAGTTTGACTCCCGAGTCCGCCACTGGAGGTTCTCATGGCACAGATTTGGTGAGGATTGAAGGAGGTGCTGTGTGTAAGGTTCTCAGCAGAGCGCCTGGCACAGAGAGCGCTCAGCAAGAACCGTAGCTCTCAGTACCGTGCTTACTGTGGGTTCCACGCAGGTCCCCCCGAGCCCTCAGCTGAGTCCAGCTGCAGTTACTGGATTGGACTCATAACTCTTCTCTCTGCTTGGCACCCCATGCTTGGTGATGAAACCTGATTAATAATGAAGCTATTCTTGATCTTCTCCCTAGCTGTTGATGCCACTCCCTGGCAGCCGAGGGAGAGTGTGAAAGACTATGAAGCTCTTATTCTTGGCACCAGTGCTGCATTTTGGAAGTGACTTTTTTTTTGGACACACCTCTTCCTGTTCTTTCCAGAAGCTTGTGTTGTCTGGGAGCAGAAAACCTTCTTCAAATAGTAAAATAGCTCCTTTTTAAAAAGGACAAAGCCCTGTGGGAACACAGTCATGACATCTTTCAGTTTTGTGAGCTTTTAGCACATCTGTGGGATCTGGTGGAATAAAGCTGGAGACGTCAACAGGGCCAAGATCCATCCACCACCCATCCTCCATCTAATCTTCTATCCAGCTAGTCACACAACTAATCACCCATCCATCCACCCATCTTATCATCCATCCATTCACCCATCTGTCTGTCAATTCATCCATCCATCCATCCATCCATCCATCCATCCATCCATCCATCCATCCAATTACCCATCCATTTATCCATCTCTCCATCAGTTCATACATTTGTCCCTCCATCCATCCCATCATCCTTCCATTCATCCATCTGTCCATTGATTCAGCCATCCATCCATCCATCCATCATCATTAAGAGATGGTTTTTGAGCATCTGCTATGTTCCAGGAACTGCCACATGTGCTCAGTGCTCATCACATCTGCCTGATGAAGGTAGTCAGTCTGGGTACCAAGAGGAAATCTGCGAGGTCCTAGAAGAAGCAGCACCTGGTCTGAGCTGGGAAGCATGGGTACACAGCGGAGCTCTTCAAGCCTCTGGTTCGGTAAGTAAGGCAGGCTGCCACCAGACACTGATACATATGATTGTATAGTTACCCATGAGATCAGTGCTCTTGAGGAAAAAAGCTAGGCCCTGTGAGACCCTGAACTGATGAAAGGTTTCGAGGGGAGTGGTGGTCAGCGCAGGCCTAGGGGTCTGCATCTTCAAAGGTCTGCACATAATTCTGATGGTCACACATCCTTGGGATCCATTGTTGTAGGCCTGAGCTTCCACAGAGGCAAATGGCTTGTAAAGGTGCTGAGACCCCCAGCCCCACAGCCCTTGTGTTGGTCAGGGCCCCAGGGCTGGTTGCTTCCAGCAATGAGCAGTTTGTTTGCTTTCTCCCGTGTGTCAGACAAGTGTTAGCATTTTCAACGTGAGTTGAGGTGGCAACTTCGGCAAGCGCTGCTGTAGGCAGCATGAAGTCATCGGAGCTCCTGGAACAGGGATGTGTTCTGGCAGTTGGGCCTTCTAGAACGTTCTGAGGCCACAATGTGGGACAAGTGCTGATGGGAGAGAGACGAGGCAAGGAGAGCAGTGAGGAGGTGGGGGCGTGGCCCGTGGGATACAGGAGGAGGCCTGAGCTTAGGCTGTGATGTGGGGGAGCAGAGAGGAGAGGCTGGGCCAAGACATTTAGGAGGTAAAAATTGGCGGGTGTGTGCAGAAAGTCAAGGCTGGGTGATGGGGGTTCCGTTTGTGGGATAGGAACCCGAAAAGGAGAAGTGGGGCGGGGAGATGGGGGGGTGGAGATTTCAGTTTTGGATGAAGTGGGGACTTTTTAGGAGTCCAGATTGTGTATCTGTGATGGTCCTTTGATGGCAGTCAGGGGCCCTTGAGCGTGGGCCTTTCAGATGGACATTATCCCTGAATCAAAACTTTTGCCATCTGCTCGTCTCTGAAATGGGAAAGCCGAGAGAACTTATTTCCAGACGGGACTGCTAAGGAGGAAGAGAAATGCTCTTTAAACTCATGCAGGACATATGTTCTTATTTCAACATCCTGTTTGGAGCGTTCAGCGTATTCCTGAGGAACATGAGGAGGTGAGGGAAGAGGGAGGGGGAAAAACTGCCTGTGGGGCTGACTTCAGGGCCCAAGAGAGGGTTTCATGGCTGCCTCTCCAGATTTAGTCTGTCTTCACAGCCCAGAAGAAGAGCTGCTGCTTCCAGGAAGCCTTCATGGATCGCTCCTCTACTTGGGCATTGAGCACAAGGAGCCACGTGTGATTTAACTTTTCGTGGGTGTAGCCATTTGTGCTCTGCCTGCAAAGAAATCAGGTCTGGAGGACTGTTTCTCAAACTAGCTCGCATGTTGCAGTCCCCCAGGGAGCTTTAAAAATATAATGATGGTGGGCCGCGCCCCAAAGATTCTGATGTAACTGGTCTGGGGGGCTGCCTGGGCGCCAGTTTTAGCAGCTCCCAGGATGATGCGCATGTGTAGCCAGGTGAGACTTCGTAGCTGATTAAGTCCCTCCCTCCCAGACACAGGGCTGTGCTTTTAAGCATTTTCAGAAGTCTAAAACTACAATTGCATCCAATTCTTGCTTAAATAAGGTGGCTTATTGCTCCTTAGACAAAAGAATGGCTATAACGGCAGGAGTGTTAGGTGGCCGGGAGAGATGGGTTTCAGGGTGAGGGGATTTGGGCCGACTTGTTCATGTTCCACTTCACACGCCCGCATCTTGCTGTTGAAGGGCAACATCGTTCTCAGAAGACAGCTAGAAGGGCCCCCGGGGCTGGCGTTCAGATGCAGTCAAGTACCTACAAACACACAGAGTTTCTGAGAAGCAGCACAGCCTAGCAGTGGATCCGAACCTCCAGGCATGTCCTGCTTCTGTCGTTCAGTAACTGTGTGACTTTGGGGGAACTGTTTAACCTCTCTGTGCTTTAGTTTCATCACCCATAAATGGGGAAGACAATGGCAGCTATCCTCTCCTGGTGACCGTGGTGAGGACGAAATGCCTTAGAGGGAAACTGCTTACAACCATGCCTGGCATGGGGGAACTCTGCTTTCCCTGGGGCAGTGGCAGGTCCTTGTGATTCCAGCCCTGTCTTTGGGTCTGGTTATAGCTTTCTGCAGGAGGGAGGCTGTCACACAGCATGGCCGCTGGCCTCTTGGGCACTGGTCACTCTAAGGATGTGAGGGTAAAGCTGGCTGTTTCAGGGGCTGTGGGTACAGCCTGAGGTTGGCGAACACCATTGGCCAAGATGGGTGACATCACAGGCAGAGATGGGAATTAAACTATAGAGGGTTTAGGGCCCAGCTTGGCAACCTTGGGTGCTCATCAGAATCGGGAGCTTTCAAAACACTCGTCGAGGCTGTACCCCAGACCAACGAAAGCAGAAGCACTGTGTTGCAGACACAGCCATCATGCATGTTGGAAAACTGGATTTCCTGTGCTAAATATCCTCTTGATTGATATCTTTTGGGGCCCAAGCCTTTGGGAATGACTCTAATGCATTTACATGGTTCTTTTTTTCTCTTCAAGACAACGCTTCAATGGCAGGGTCTTCATTTTAGGATCCCAGTAAAAGGGCATTAGAGGCCGTTGGCTGCCTGCACTTACAGACAAGGACCCTGAGATGGGAAGGACCTCGGCCAGCGTCGCGCAGCGAGCTGGGAAACAGCTTCCCCACTTCCCACTTCAGGCCCTTTGTACTGCTCCCCAGACTCCTGCGGGGCAGAGCACAGCACCTGTAAACGGAGGAGGTGTGATGACATAAGGGCCTCCTGTGCACAACGGGTCCTCCCTCCAGACTCCACTTTTCCCTCCCCGTTTGTGCCGAGGAGTGTGAGCAGCAGAGCTAGGGCAGTCTTAGGGTCCAGGCCTCCAAGACGAGGAAACTGAGGCCAGGGAGGGGGCAGATTTGCTCACAGTCAGAGAGTGAATCTGTGGACAGCCTTGGGGACCCCCACCCTAGATTCCCAAACCAGTGTCCCTCCCTCTGGACCACATCGCCACCCCTTCCCTGGCCCCGGCTCTCTCTCATTTCTGGTCACCTCTCCACTTTGTCCTTGATCGGGTCTTTTCCTGCTTTTTCCAGATTTAGATCTGGGGCCAGAATGAGGGTTCCTGGTGCTGACAGTGGAGACTGGAGTAGGCTGTGCTTGCTTTCAAAGATCACTGCCAGGGTCAAACTGGGGCAGGCCTGATTTCAGGCTGGCATTTGCCTCCAAGGCTGCTTTAGAGATTCCACTTAATACACTTCATCCTTGATAGGCCCTGGGGTTGGACACCGGGATTAGAAATGATTGATTAATCCATCTGTACCTTACCTTAATCTAGAAAGAAGCTAAGATGTCTAAGAGTAACTGACATATGCTGAACGTTGGCATCAGTGAGAAAGACATTGAACAGAAAAAGACAATCAGAGTGGACACAGAAGGCGGGGCCAGAACCCTGGGGGGTGGCGCGGTTCAGTGTCCTCACTCATTCAGTCCTTTATTCAATTGGTCATTGTTCCATGATTGCTTATTAATTAATGAATTAAATCTCCTGCACTCATTCACCCTTGCCTTCCATTCTGCGGACCTTTTGTTTTTTCTCAGTAAAAGCCACGTCAACCAGATATTTTCCCCCCAGCAGTTGAGGAGACATGTGGCTCTGCTTTTTGATGCAAGGAAGAAAGGCTGGCAAACACAGGCCTGGAGAGAGGAAGAAGGAGAAAGGGTAGAGAATTGTAGAACCTGACTGTCCAGACAAGTTAAAAATAAATTTAAAGAGGAGGAAATTTTTCTGGCATATTCCAGGAGAGGGCTCTAAGCCATGTCTTGTCTTGCATCTGCAGGGGACTTTTAAGTACGTGAGGTTCATTTATTGGAAAAGGATGAAGATGCTCAGCTCTCCGGAACATCCTAATTGATACATCCTTGTGGCCGAGGCATCCTCGGAACTCCGAGCACTTTGGGGAGCTGAGATCCATTCTCAGCTCCGCCGTTCATCAGAGCAGCAGGTGGGATTACCCAGCGCCTGCTCTGGAATCCCTTCTCTCCCATCTCTCAGATGTAAGGACTGGGATCCAAGTTGGCTAGAGATCCAGTGGGGATGCTGGGGCTTGGAGCCTGGCTTTTGGTTGCTGACCTCCATGGACCGCAGTCTTGGATAGCCCCTCCACCTGTGCAACCCCTGTGGCCTTGCACTCTGTGAGAGCTCTTGATTAGCACACCTACCCAAGACTGTCATTTCCCGGCTTTGTGGTCACCTCCCCTGTCAGACTCTGATACCTTTCAAAGTTTGACCTAGCCTGACTCACATCTGTATCCCCAGCAGCCAGCCCAAGGCCCTTCACTTAATAAGTCAACATTTGATGAGTTGACTTAAATGCCACGTTCCTAGTACCACCATACCTCTTACACATGTAACAAGACTAATGTTAATATCAAAACAGTGCCATCGACACTAAAAGCTTCGTATGTGACAGGCACCAATCTAAGTACTGTATACAGATATACAGTTACTCCTCACAAAACCCTGTAAGTAGGTTTCTTCTTATTTTGCATGTGAGGTCAAAGAGGGTGGAGGAATCAGGAACCGGGACCGAGTTCAGGTCTGTCTGATGTCCGTGCTCACAGGTCCCTGCTGCTCTCTACCTCTAGGGAAGGTCTAAGAAGCTCCGATTCTGCACAGCACTTTAACTTGCAGAATCTTGCTCCAGGACCTCGGGTAAATCCCCAGACTTCCTGTGCTTCAGTTTGCACGGGAGAGGGTTCTAGAAAATGAGGTGGAAGATCCTTCCACATCCAGCCCTTGAAATATGTGCTAATTGAAACCTTAGACTTGGGACTTCTGATCTGCTGGGGAACAGAATTATATTCCAGGAAAGGAATTTGGTCTGTGCATGAAAGACTGTGTGTGCATATGTGTGTGTGTGCGCATGCGTGTGCATCGTGGATTAGTCTCTCAAACATCACCGGGACAAAGTCATGGGAAATAGCTCACCAGATTTGCCCCAACCAAATGAATTTCACTCTCTGATTTACTAAGTAATAGATTCTGATTCCAAATCATGTGTATTAGGGTCATGGTGAAGCCAGTAATCAAAACTTAGAAGAAAATGGGTTTTTTTTTTTTGCTCTTAGAGCAGAGTAACTCACCACCCCCAACCCATCTATATTAAAATCTTAAGCATTTCCTCTTAGCAATAAGAAAGCCTGCAGTCCCCAGGAGCCCTAGTTATGTGGATCAAAAGACTCATTTCTAAATCTATTCACTGAAATCTCTTTACCTTAATGGGGGGTATTAACAAATGGCTTCTTTATATCAAATAAAAATACAGAATGTGGAACTCAGAGCTGCACCCCAAAGCCTTTCTGGTTTCTCCCCTTCCTACTGCCTCATGCTTTATGCCAAAGTTTATGAGTCTGTAATTTCCTGGAAGTTTATATAGCATGAAAGGAGGAGAAGCGATAAAATATGCAATTTAATTGCAAAAACCACGTACTAATCTCGCTAATGTGCTAGATTAAGACTGTAATACGAGAAGCTGCAAGGTGGTTAAACTGATTTAGAGCAAACTGCACCCCTAAGTCTCTTTGTGCCCATATTTTATGCTACCCAGACCTAACGATTTATTTTGGTTATTGATTTACGGTCTAAGAATTATAATGTCACGGTAGACTGTATGTTATTTAGAATAATCTCCTCTCATGCTGGGCCAGATGAGTATCTCTGAGACAAATCCTGCTCATGACAGGGTACCTGCCAGGGGACCCAACTCCACTCCTGGCCCACAAGTATCTCATTTCTGAGTCTCTGCTTCACTGCCCCAGGCTGGCTTCTGCAGGCAAATGCAAGCACCTCCAGGCAGCGTCCAGGTCCTGGAGGTGGTAACGCTGCCTTTCGCCCCAGACTCTCGTGGGCCCAGCAGAAGAGCCAGGGCTCTGAGAACATGTGGACTGGCTTCAAGCTTTGGCTCCACTGCTCACAGGTCCCTCCACATCTCAGAGCCAAAATCCCATCTTGTGAAATGGGGTGTTTATACTCATTTCATAGGTTTGGGGTGAGGAGCCAGCAATCTGATAGACCAAGGTCAGAGTCCCTCGGAGTCTCTCCGTATGGGTAATCTGTCACCTTTATTTCAGATTATCAGAGAAGGTGAGGGACTGCAGCATCATCTTGGAATTCCACCATTTTCAGGTGTCAAAGCCCTTAGAGCCATTTATGCAGGGAAATAGTGATCCGTGTTTATTTAAAAGCAATTGTGCATCTGCTGTGCACCAAATTCTAGCCCACATACTTGGACTTAATAAAGAAAAATACTGGAGGTGGTGGGAGGTAAAATGAGGGATTGTGTATAAGTCCTGAGTGCGTGTGTGGGGGTGGCAGGTGGCACTGCCACGTGTAGAAATTTCACTGCCCAGGTGGGGCCCCAGCTCTGCTTCTGACGTGAGTGGGTTGTCTTGATGGCGCCCTTACCCTCTGCAGGCCTGGATTTTTTCTTTGATAAAGTCAAAGGATTGAGCTGGGTAATGTCAAAGGGCTTTCCCCCCGGGCATCCAGGACCCATCCTGAGGGACTCAAACACCCGCAGCAACCATCAACCTGGAGTCTTTGGGTGATGTAGAGATTGTAGCAGGTACTGTGACCTGCCTCCCAGGACCCCCATCCAGACCCAGGCTCCCGCACAGGTTGGAAGTGTTGACTGCTCCTGGCTCACAGCTGAGTCTCTCTAGGCAATTGCCCTGCTTGAAGGGAGCCGCCTCACCCAAGGTTACAACCCCTCCCTGGGGCAACATGTATGGTTTGGGGGAAAAGGCCTACCAGATAGAGAAAGCGAGCTGCTCATACGGACAAGCCTTGTCAAAAGTCAACTTAGTGTCTTGAGAAAGTGACTTGACATCTCTGAGCTTGGTTTTCTTGTCCGTTGATTGTGCAAAGGGGTACAATCCAAGTCCTGCCGAGCCCTATGAGTTAAATGAAATAGTATAAACATGCAGGTGTTGCAGAACGGAACTCGCCCCTCAGAAGGACAAAGGTCACCCGGGCAGAGCTGAGATTTAAACTCAGGTGCCTTTATTCCTGTTCAGAAAGTGCCTTGCGGTCCTTGATTCTTTTTGTTTTCCTCATGTCCCTGTGACGAGAGCAGGGCAGATAGTGTTACTTCACAGAAGAGAGGGCTGAGCTCTGACCGGGTGAGCAAGGGCTGTATGAGGGGCTGCACTGCCAGCGTGCCAGCATGCTGGTCCAGGCTGGGGCCCGGGAGTCGGGGAAGGCCGTGAGCGGAGGGCACCCTCATCATACGTGGCTGTCCACTTCCTGCCTGCCCCTCAGCCCCGCCTGTCAGGCCTCCCCCAAGGCCCAGCTCCCCATCTAACGAGGGAGGAAGAGCTTATTTCACCAGAGGTGCTGGTAACCTTTGCAGCTGTTCATGCCTCACCTTTTGCTGTCCAGTCCCCCTTTTTGGACACACTTAAAGTTTGAACTGTGACAAAATAACACGTAACATAATGTTTACAGTCTTAACCATATTTTGTGTACAGTTCCTTCACACTGTTGTGCGGCCATCACCACCATCCACCTCAGAACTCATCAAACCGAAGCTCTCAACCCATTAAACAACTCCCCATTCCCCTACTCCCAGCCCCTACTTTCTGTCTCTTTGAATTTGACTGCACTGGGTCCCTCATATAAATGGAATCAAACAGTATCTGTCTTTTGTGTGATGGCTTATTTTGCTTAACATAATGCCCTCAGGGTTCGCCCATGTGGTAGCAGGTGTCAGAATTTCCTTCCTTTTTAAGGCCGAAGAGTATTCCGCGGTAGCATATGCCACGTTTGTTTACCCATCCATCAGTGGACATTGGCTTGCCCCCACCTTCTGGCTATTGTGCGTCATGACGCTATGAACAGGGTGCCTAAATACCTGTTGAGTCCCCGCTTTCAGTTCTTTTGGGTATATACTCAGAAGTGGAATTGCTGGATCGTTTGGTAGTTCTATTTTTAATTTGGGGGGGAATCACCCTACTGCTTTCCAAAGCGGCTGCTCCCTTCGCATTCCCACCAGCAAGGCACAGGGTTCCAGTTTCTCCCCATCCCTGCGAATCGTTGTTATTTTGATAATAGCCATCCTAATGGGTATGAGGCGGCTGCTGTCCATTCCTTTACATTTCATTTCACTGTTGGAAACTTGATGGAATTACTGGAAAAAAAAAATGCCAGCACCCAGATAAGCCTTAGAAACTCATGAGAATCAACCAGCAATGGCTGTACATCAAAGAGGAGCAGAAAATCCAAAAGGACGGCCTACTGAAACATGGCTACTCCTCCCCTTCCAAAATGCTAGCACCTCCTGAATCTAGAGGAAGCATTGCTGCATGCACCAGACCAGGGCGTGCAAATGCTTCTGCTGCACTCCCAAGACCTTCTTCCATCTGTGGCCTCTGGGAGAGGAGTTTTGTTTTGCCTTCACAGGGGCACAGTAATAACCACAGAGTCCAAATGTAAGTTTTCATGTGCACTTCCTTCTTGAATTTTGCACACTGAAAATTTTATATTCATGCATCCTTTTATGAGGCCTAAATGTTTTCCTTGAAATGTGTATTGATTTGTAAATTAGATTGTCTTCTGTAATAAAATACCACTTATGCCCCCCAAAATTTTTATTGTTACAGGAGGGGTGGAGGGGGAACTGGATGGGCTGGGTGGGAGGGAGGGAGCCCTTGTACAAGGTGGTGCAATGCGCCAAGGGAAGAGATGTGGCCTGGGCTGGGGGATGGCAGTGCAGATGCCGAGGTGATGGGGCCAGTGGGGAGACAAGGTGCACTGCAGAGGTGATCTCCGGGATGCGGTGACCAGTCAGTGGCCAGGAGAAGCAGGAGCCAAGAATAACTTCTATTTCTGGGTTCCTACCCTGAGGGCGGTGGAGAAGTCAGAGAACAGCACAGAGGGGACGATGACCTTAAAGGCCTGAAGCCACTCAAGCTCTGTACACGTTCAGTACAGCAGGGGCAGGGGAGGGTGGGCGTGGATTGCCAAGGGCCGTGAAGGTGGGCTTCGGCGTGCGTGCTTTGACCCTCTGGGCTGGAGAGATGGCACAGGTTTGCCCCTGTGATGGTGTGTGGGCAGGTTCAAGGTGAGGAGAGACGGCTCTGCACTGGGCCCAGCCACTGGGGGTGGACGCAAGCGTGGGATACTGGATCTGGAGGGGCCTTAGTCCAGCCGCTCTGTGGGGCAGATGGGGGGCTGAATGACGACACCAGGCCTTGCACTGGGCTGGCAGGAGATCAGAGACCAGAACCCAGGTGTCCCGACTCCTAGGGTGGGGAAGGGCTGCGTGACCTCTGGCATCTCACCTCTCTTGCGTTAGTGTCCGCAGGGCCCGCCTACCTGCTTACGTCCCACCCTTCCTGGGCCGAGGACCCAGTGCCTGCCGCATTAGAGTCCAAAGGATCTGAGTTTGTGTCCTGCCTCTTCTCACCCGCTGGGGGGCCCTGGGTGGTGACGCTCTTCCTGAAAGTTGGTTTCCTCACTGGTCACGTGGGGACCCTGATGCCTCCATCCCAGGGTTTAATGACATAAGGCACATGAAAGGCCTGGTAGATTGTTTGGCACAGTGGACATTTAGCAAACAGTTGTTGAATCTGGATCATTTCAGAGTCTGCTGGGGCGCCCCCTTGTCCAGGAAGCCTTCTCTGGTTTCCCCTGCCTTGATCACACAATGTCAGATAAGATCCCCTCTCTTTGTGTCCCCAAAGCACCACACTGTGCATCATCATTGTCTCCTTGAGCACAGGGGCTGGTGTTATTTAGCAGGATGGTTTAGTTTTGGCATCACAGAAAGCCTATCTCTGCCCCTTCCTAGCTGTGGCATCTTGGGCAAGCCCCTCCATGTCTCTGAACATAAGTTTCTCCATCTGCAAAATAGGAATGGTATTACTGGTACCTACCTCTTAGGGTCTTTGTAAGAATTAAATGATACATAAACATAGTCCTTAGAATGGTGCCTGATACTAGTAACTACTCCATGAACCTTAGCTATTTATACATGACTTTGTACTATGGCTGATATTTTTGCTTGTAGGCCTGTTGGACTAGGAGTCCGAAGAACTGTGTTCTGGTCTCAGCTTTTTATTGTGTTGATCTTTTGTGAATTTTTGATGGAGCTGGAACTGTTTTAGATATGCATTTAGGTAATAAATGAATTACTTTGTAATAGGAGAAGCTCTGTGTCACTGGGCCCAGTACAGACTACATGGCATGTTTGTGGAAGGCTTTGTGGGGATTAGACTCTAAGGTGGTTCTTGTCTTCTTCTTGTGACCGCGGGGGCCGCTTTCTGTAGCCCATAGTCACGGCGGTAACCGCTCTCAGTGGGTGGTGTCCCCGTCTGCCTCCTTCCCTGGAGGCTTCCCATGAGGACCCAGCAGAGGCCCTTGGCTGGGGCGCACACCCTACTCGCGGGGCTGTGCTCTGTGCACACGTATATATATTTTAGGAATGCTTCTCTTAATCATATCTTGAATTAATGCAGGCCTCATTCATTTCCAGCTCTCATTACCCTCTTAATTAACTTGGCACAGATGGAAAAAGTCGGAATTGCTCTAGCCGAGTTGTTCTGCTAGTTTTAAAATGAGATGGCAGATGGGAGGACGGGGTGGAACGGGCCGGCTCGGAGGGAGGAGATGAGTTTTCAAGCTGTCACCAGAGCGTCAACAAACGCTCCATCTGTCGGTGGTGAGGCCAGGCCGAGGCCTCGTGCAAGGGGCTGGTGTCCAGAGGGCCTCCCGGGCCAAGGCTTAGAGGTCCTGGCTGCGGAAGGACCTTGGGATGTGGTCTGCTGCACTGGGGTGGGTGCCAGGAGTTCTGGGGTCTGGATGCAGTGGAGACCTCTACCCCAGACCATGATGGAAACATTCCCGCCCCACACAGCTGTTTGGGAGCCAAGGAAGGGTTTTAATTTCCTTCTTATCTACAATAGTCTTAGGGAATGAATTACACTGGCTCCACATGCCTGTCAGAGTGAACTTTCTAAAATGCATGTCGCTTGGCTGCTTGGCTGTCATTGGCTCCCTGTGGCCCTGCAGGCAGAGTCTGGCTCTGCCTAGTACTGTGATGTCCTCCCCTTGCCCCATGCCGCCTTCAGCCATGATGACCTACTGTGGTCTCTAGGGTGCACCGTTGTGCTCTCTCTTGCCTCTGGGCCTTAGCGTTCTCTGTTCCCTCTGTCAGAACTTGCCCCTCCTTCTCATGCTTCAAGACCAGCTGCGTTAGGTACCCCTTGGAGTCCTCACTCTGCTTCTTTGTTTCTCCTACCAAAGTGTTTTCCAAAATACCGTACATGTGAATGATTAATAAACAGTTCTTTAGCAACAACTCATTAAAGGGTGTTTGGTGGGTTTGGGGATGTGTCTCCATCTGCAGAAGCCATTATAGGTTTCTGTAGGTTCTGTATCTCAGAGTTCAGCGATCTTAAGAATCTCTTAGAGTGCAGGAAACCTTTCTAGTGCATCCCAGGCAGGTGTGCACTCAGCCTTTGCTTGCATACCCCCAGGGATGGGGAACTCACTCTCATAAGATAGACACGCCATGGTGGACAGTCTGTTTGTGCCTCTGTTCCTAGGGCTGGGTGGTGATGGACTCCTCTGATGTGTAGAGGGCAGACCTTGAAGGCTTGACCATAGGGTCTTGCCTGAGCTTGTCACTTCAAAGACAACAACACAGAGGCAGAACCCACTAACTGCTCTCTGACTCCTGTCAGACAACAGGGGCTGGGGATGACCGACTGTTCTTTCTTATGTCCAGAGGTTTGTGGATAGTAGACAGAGCTCAGACTTTGGAGTCAGAAGGACCTGGTTCAAACCCCTGCTCTGCTTTTTACTGGCTGTGAGACCTCAAACGAGTTCTTTACCCTCTCTGAGCCTCTGCTTGCTCATCTGTAAAAGGGAGTTGAATGAGATGGTTATTAAGGTCCCTTCTGGTTGTGACTCATGAAATCCCAGGCTGGATGTCTGAGTCTCCTGCTCCTGGTTGAAAGACCTCTCCTCGGACCTTCTGCCTGCCATCTCCCTGCCCCCAGCTGTCTCCTCTGGTCCCCTGTTCACTGCACTGACTCTCTGGCTCCCTTTACCAGGTGTCCCTAAAATTCAGTTCTTATCAAGTCACTCCTGTGCTTCTGCCTTTCCTTCCATCAGCTTCTGAGTTATGTCCAGGCTCCCTAGAGTGGCTTTGCCAGTGTCTCCACCTTCATAAGCTGCAGCTCTTCACTCTCCACTTTTCCTTTGGCGTTCTGTAAATGCACTTTTATTTCACCACTTCACACATACCGTCACCTCCACCTGCAAATCCCTTTTTCCCTGGCTGCTGTCAGGTATGAACTCCTATTGATACTGCAAAACCCTAATTAGACATCACCTTCTATCAGAAGGTTTTCCAGATCATTCTTTCCCTCAGAGGCAAGTTCATCATTCCTTCCCCTAAACTTCTTTATAAGTGTGTTACTGCAATATATCACAGTATGTTTGACACGGTGATCTTCTTCTGAGGTTGCCTTTCTTCTGTGAGTTTAACAAGGCAGGGACATTTTGATTTTTCTGTGTCCTCAGGGCTGGAGACAGGGCCTGGCAGGCTGAGGTTCCCACCTTCATGACTTGTGTGCTGCACTTCTGACCCCAGTCTCTTTCCTCACTTTTTTCAAATGACAATGACAGTGGTTCTTAATCAGAACTTCTTAATCACACCACATTATCCTTCTGAGATGCTTTTACCTCCAGGAACCCATTGATTCACCACTCTAAATTACTATAATTACCACAAATGATAAAATAGCAGCTTTCCCAGTTTTCTTTACCCTTGCCGATTTGCATATGCTAATGCATGAACATCTCTCCTCAGCCCCCCTCCTCCTGGCTCTTCCCAGACAATTCTGGTGTTTGCGCTTACTTTTGTCCCGCTGAATGCGGGGGTGCCTGGGTCAGTGAGAGAAGAAGTTCCCAGAAGTTCCTAATCCACCCCAGGGAGGGAAAAAATAAATTTCCTGACATTTAAAGTGTGGTGAACACACTGGGGGAAAATCCCGCTGCCTTAGGAAAATGAGGGTACTGAGTTTGAGTTGCTGGCTCCAGGGTTTTGGCCTGGTCTCCCTGGCTCTCTGACCCTCGCATCCTGCTTCTGGAAACTGGAAATTATATTCATTTGGCAATTTGTAATGGGGAAGAAATATGACTTAAAAAATTTTTTTTTAAGTTGTGGTAGAATACACATATCATAAAATTTATCCTCTTACCCATTTCAAGTGTACAGTCCGGGGGTGTTAAGCACATTCACATGGTTGTACAACTACCAGGCAAGGTCAGAGCTCTTTTTATCTTGCAAAATGGAAATTCTAAACCCATTGAACTGCCACTCCTTATTCCTCTCCCACAGCTCCTGGCAGCTACCCTTCTACTTTCTGCCTCCATGAACTTGACAACTCTAGGTGTCTCGTATACGTGGAGTGACGCAATATTTTGTCTTTTTGTGACTGGCTTATTCCACGTACATAATATCCTCAAAGTTAATCCAGACTGTACTTTGTCTCAGAGTTTCTTTCCTTTTTAAGGCTGATAATATTCTCTCTCTTTTGTTTTTATAGTAATCTATGTTATAAATGCTCACCTCAACTAGTGTAGTTGCTATCTGTTAACATAGAAAGATGTTCCAGGACTATTGACTGTATTCTCCCTGCTGTACTTTCATCCCTGTGACTAATTTATATTATGATTGAGATTTTCATTCCCTTCAGCTGTTTCACCCACCCACCCAAACTCTCCCCCATGGTGACCACCAGTCACTTCTCAGTGTCTATGAGTCTATTGCTGTTTTGTCAATTTTATTTTGTTTTAGTTTCCACATAGGGAATTTGTCTTCTCTGCCTGGCTTGTTTCACTTAGCATAACACCCCGTAAGTCCATCCATGTTGTTGCAAATGGCAGGATTTTTCTTTTTTGTGGCTGAATGGTATTCTGCTGTGCATATGTACCACATTTTCTTTATCCATTCATCTACTGACGGACATTCTGGTTGCCTTCATATATTGGCTATTGTAAATGTGGCAATAAACACAGGGGTGCATATATCTTGTCGAATCAGAGATTTTGTTTTCTTTGGGTAAATTCTTAGAAGTGGAATTACTGGGTTGTATAGTATTTATACTTTCAGTGTTTTGAGCAACCTCCATAGTGGCTGCACCATTTGATATTCCCACCAGCAGTGTAGGAGTGTTCCCTTTTCTCCTCATCCTCAACAACACTTAGTATTTCTTGTCTTTTGGATAGTGGCCATCCTGACTAGTGTGAGGTGATACCTCATTGTGGTTTTGGTTTGTATTCCCCTAATGATTAGTAATGCAGAGCATCTTTTCATGTGCCTGCTGGCCATTCTGTATGTCTTCATCGGAAAAATGTCTGTTCAGGTTCTCTGCCTATTTTTTAATTGGGTTATTTGTTCTTTTGGTGTTGAGGCGTGTGAGTTCTTTATATATTTTGGGTGCTAGCCCCTTATCAGATATACCATTTGCAAATATATTCTCCCAAACCATAGGTTGCCATTTTGTTTTGTTGATGGTGTCCTTTGCTCTACAGAAGCTTTTTAGTTTGATGTAGTCCCACTTGTTTATTTTTGCTTTTGTATCCCTTGCCTGGAGAGACGTATCCAGAAAAAATTGCTCTTGTTGATGTTCAAGAGATTTTTGCCTATGTTTTCTCCTAAGAGTTTTATGGTTTCATGCCTTAGATTTAGGTCTTTAACCCTAAATTTAAAGCTTACTTAATGTATGGATTTAGACAGTGGTCCAGTTTCATTCTCTTGCATGGAGCTGTCCAGTTTTCCAAACACTATTTGTTGAAGAAACTGTCTTTTCCCCATTGTCTGTTCTTGCCTCCATTGTCATATATTAATTGGCCATGTATGCATGGGTTTATTTTTGGGCTCTCTATTCTGTTCCATTGATTTCTGTATCTGTTCTTGTGCCAGTGCCATACTGTTTTGATTACTGTAGCTTTGTATGGTGTGGTTGATAATATTCCATTGTATGTATATACCACATTTTGCTCATGAATTCATCCATTGTTGGATGCTTGGGTTGCTAGACATATCACCTTATACGTTAAAATATCTTCAGCACAATTTTAGAAGGGAGAGGTGGTTAAGACAGTGAGATTTGGTGCTGCATGTGACTTTGAGTCCTGGTCATTTGTCCTTGGGACAGTGCCTAGCCCATGGGGCTGTTGTGAGGTTAATGATCTAAGGCATGTACAACACTTAGCAAGAGACTGACCCACAGGAAACATTCATTCTTTTAGTCGTTCATTCATTCAGTACATTATTACTGAGCATCTACTATGTTCCAGGCACTGAGCTAAGTGTTTGCCATAGAACAATGTGTATCAGGCAGAATTCCAAGCTCAAGAAGGTAAGACAGACCATAATTACATAAGTAAGAGAGAGTACTTTATGTTGGCTAGTGATACAGTCTATGGATTGAAATAGAGCAGTCTAAGAGGGAGAGGGGGTTCTCAGGGGAATGGTGCTATTTCATACAGGGTGAGCAGGAAAGATCTGAGGACAGGGGTATTGCCAGGGTGAGCCTGGTGAGGATTATTGGAAACAGAGCCGGGGTCTGTCATTCAGTTTTATGACCTGAGACAGGCCAGTTACTGAGATGAGAGAATCTATGGGTATAATTGGTTTTTTCTTTGTTTTTTTAGGGTGTGAGGAGAATAAGGATTTTGGTTTCAAAATACTAAGTTTGAGATGGTCATTAGACATCCAAAGGACCTTAGACTTAGCAATGTTGAATAACCTTGACAAAAGTTGATTTCAGAAATGGTGGGTGTAGAAGTCTGATTAAGAGTGGATTCAAGAAAGAGTGGGAGGAAAGGCATTAGAGACAGAGTTTGTATCATTTATTTTAAAGGGGAGGAGGACTGGTGGTAGTTAGAGAGGAATGGGAGAAATAAAACATGTCTAATGTTGATGGGAATAATCCCGCAGAGACGAGAAATGATAATGCAGAAGGGAGGGGAGAAGGAGTGGCGTCCTGGGGGACTGGATCAGTGGACACGAGGAGAGGCCGGAGCATGGGAAGGCTGTTCACAGTGGCAGGAGGGAAAGCAGCGAGGGTGGGAAGGTGTGGTTGACAGATGTTGTGGAAGAAATTGTGGGAGTTCTTTCTGATTGCTTCTGTTTTAGTGAAATAGGAGTCAAAGACATCAGCTGCAGCCAAGCCTGGGAGGAAGCAGTAAAGGTTTGAGTTGACAGAAGGGGTAAAACGGCCATTTGGGTGAGTCGGGGAGTCATCTTTATTAGAGAAATGTGTTTGGATGGCTGGGCAGCCCAGAGAGCCCACTTGAGCTTAGTGGCTGTGAATTCAGAGTGGGCAGAGTCAGCAGGATTGTGCATTTCCCTCGTAACCGCATTTGGCTTGCCAGGTCCAAGTTGAGAACAGGTGGAGATTTGGATTAAACTAGCAAGTGTAATGAAGCAAGAAATGAACAAGGCAGTTGAGGGTTGTATCAGTTATATATTGCTGTGTAACAAACCACCCCAGTACTTGATGGCTTAAAACAACAATAATCCTTCCTTTTCCTTGTAAGTCTTCTATTTTCGGTAGGGCTTTGGAGGGGATAGCTTGTCGCTGTTCAGCTGGGGTGGATTGACAGGGGAATGAAGGATTTGCTTTTTAGGTGGTGTGGTAGGCAGATAACAGTCCCCCCAAGATATCAGGTCCTGATCCCCACAACCCGTAAATCTTACCTCATTTGGAAAAGGGGTCGTGGAAGATGCGATTAAGTTAAGAATTGTGAAATGTGGCAATTATCTTGGATTATCTGTGTGTGAGCCCTACATGTGATCACAAGTGTTGTTATACGAGAGAGGCAGAGGGAGATTTGACATACAGAAGAGGCAGAGACAGTGTGGCCCCAGGGGGAGCGATGGGAGCGATGCAGCTATGAGCCAGGGGTGGCCTGGAGCCACCATAACCTGGAAGATGCAAACAAGGGATTCTCCCCCAGAGCCTTCCAAGGAGTGTGGTCTTGCCAACACCTTGGTTTTGGACTTCCAGACTTCAGAACTGTGAGAAAATCAATTTCTCCTGTGATAATTTGTTACAGCAACCCGAGGGAACTAGTACCTGTGGTGAGTCACGTGGCTAGCGAAGTTGGTTCTGTTTGTCATCTGTGAGCTCTGCCGCTGCTGCTGTGGTCCCCTCCCACGTGGACTGCTTGGGGCATGGTGGCTGGGTTCTAAGGGCGAGTGTCCCGAGAAAACAAGGTTGAAGCTCTTTCACATTTTTGACTTAGCCTTGGCATCACTTTGCCATAGTCATAGCCCCACTCAGATTCAAAGAGAGGAAGTGGAGACCTGCCTCTCAGTGGGAGGAGGGTAACAGTCACATAAGAAGTGGGCGTGAGATGCCCATGCTCAAAAAGAGCATGTGCTGGGAGGTATTGTTACAGCCAGTTTTTAGAATGTACAACCTGCCACAAGAGTAACGCCAGGAGACGGTGGTGATGGTGATGGTGGCGGTGAGGTGCTGGTGATTATAGGGGTGCCTAGAGGAATGGAAGAATCATTGATTTCAAGAGCGAGCAGAGCCCAGAGAGTGGGATTCTTGAAACCATAGTTATGGGGTGAGAACACTTATTGGTAATGATCATGGCAGTTAAGGTCAGTGAGTGACTGAGCTGTGGCTTTTGCATGAAAGGAAGGCAAGGAATGACAGAGCAGGCTGTTGAGAGGAACACTAACGTGGCTATGGAAACTAAGTCTGTGTTGGAAAGAGACAGTTATGGACTTGGGGATAGTGACCTGTAGGTCTGTAGGTGGCCGTGAAAAGGGCAGTGGGGGCTCCGAGATGATGGGCTGATCTTCAGAGCTGGAGGCTTCGGGGAGGGGGCGCAGCTCTGGAAGCAGCCGTGGGGAGCAGTAAGGAGAACTGCGAATAGCAGAAGGGGTGCGGGAGAGAAAACAGGCACTCTGGAGAGAGCTGCAGGGGAAGAGGTTTCAACTGGAGCCAGAGGTGAACGTGGGCAGAAGTTTCGTTGAGGATAGAAGGGACTGCCGAGGGCACAGTGGGAGGTTTGGGTAAGAGTCCTGAGGAGGGGGATGCTCTGGGAAGCCTGGGCTTGGGGTGACTGATATGAACCAGGATATAGATGGTGGTGGTATTAGACTGGGGGCCTCAAGGCAGACAGCAGGGGCATATCTGGGCTCTGAGGGTGGGAAGGAGGAGATGGAAGGGGTGGGGACCTTGCTAGGAGCCCCAGAGTTCTGGAGCTCTGGCTTCACTTCTGTGCACTTCAGTGGGAGGTCAGGGGAGGTGCCATGTGTCCAGGAGGACTTGGGTCTCAGCAGATCTTAGTTATTGCTATCATTATCATTGCTTTCCAGGTCAAGCTGCTGATTTTATAGATAGGGAATCGGCATTATTCTACTTGTCACGTTATGTCGTAATTATCCATGTTCCCAGAGGGCTGTGAGCTCCTAGAGAGCAGGCTCTTCATCTTGTTGCCTTGGAATCCCCAGCAGCCAGCACCATGCTTAACCCAAAGTATTTATCAACCAGCATGTGTTGAATGAAAAAAAGCTGAGAGAGATAATGCTGACTTACCCAAGGTCACACAGCAAAAAACAGCCTGGAAAAAACACCTGGCTCCCTGATTCCCAATCTTGTTTGCGCTCTTGCAATTTCTGAATTCCTCTAATTCTTATAGTGGTTACTGCTTCCCTTTATCTCTCTCTCTTTTGCCCGTTTATGTTTCAGTGAGATCTGCAGCCCCAGTCAGAGTTTGAAGCCCAGAACCTCCATCGATGTTCAAAGCCTCTCCTCTTTTGCTTATGTGTAATCTTCAAAAGGTCCTTTTTTTCCCACTGGTGATCTTCCCCGGGGGAATCCTGGCAGGCCCTAAAATAGAAACTGCAGGCTGGCTAAATAGAGCTTTCCAGCTAATAGAATAAATGACAGACAGGGGAGAAAATAGGGAGAGGGGTGGGTAGCTCTGGAGCCCCTTTGTCAACGGTTTCGGTCTTGGCATTGGGGACTTCTTAAGTCCATTAGTGTTTGCTCATTTCTCTAGTGCTTTACGGTGAAGGAGATGTAACTGGCTGGAAATCCTCCGTAAGTGGGGTGATTCACACCCAAAACTGACAGGCTGAGAGAAACCCATTTAGAGGAAGAAGAGCATCTTCTCAACCCATCCAAAAAAAATTTAGAGGAGTGGGAGGAGAGAATCCTGTGATCCAGTGCCCGCCTCTTGGTCACAGATACCCTTCTTAGCGGCTGTGAGCTGGGGGCTGAGATCAACCCCTCTGAGAGCCGGGATTTGGAAAGTGTTGGTGAGTCGCTGCTGTGTAAACAGCTCAGAAACAAAGGTTTATTCCTCGGTTCCTCCCCGAAAACTTCAGAGGCTGGACAGGTACCAGGAGGCCAGATAGAGATGAGAACAAAATGCAAGTCTCAAGCCCACTGTCAAAGAGGTGGGAGTGTGTGTGTGTGTTTAATGGACGGATGGGGGTGGGGAGAGTTGGGAAGAAAGGAAGAGTAAGAAAGAAGGTCCAAGAAGCAGGGGCACCAGCAAAGACCGCACGTGAGAGTCTGTCCTCTGGCCCCCAAGAGAAAACACTCATACTCTGGAGTAATAAAGGCAGGAGGATGGGCCTCAACGTCTTTGGAGAGAGTTCTGAGGAAAAGGAATGGATTCCCCTTTATGTGGCTTCAGAGAAAGACGTGGAACGCACGTGGGTGGGTGTCCCAGGAAGACTGAACACGGTGCACTCTGGGAAGGCATCTGTGCCGGGTCGGGAATGTCCAGTGGCTGCTGTGGAGCGCAGACTCCCTCTGGCCCTGTGAAGCGTCGAGTCCTCTGTGAAGACCAAACACCACACGCGGCTGGGAGACCCCTAGGGCCACCTAAGGCAGGTGGTTCGGCAGAGGGCACCCAGGAGTTCTCCTTTCCCCTGACGTCCCCTATGTGATCCATGCATAAGTCCCGTGGGTGCCATGTCCAAAATACATCCCGGTCTGTGTACTGGTCTGTCTTCACTGATGGGCCCCAGTCCAAGCCGTGATGTCCTCACCTCTGATCTCCTCTTCACTGATCTCCCAGCATCAACTCTTCCTAATCTGTGCTCTACCTCCCTACAACAGCCTGCATCCTATTTTAAAAATGGAATCAGATTATGGTACTCTTCATTAAAAAAAATCCTTCAGGGGCTTCTCATTGCTCTTAGAATAAAATCCAGACTCTGTCATGGGCCCTGAGACTGGGCACCACCTGCTTCTCCTGACCTCTGACCTCATCTCATGCCATGCCCCTCAGGGAGCACGGGTCATGCCTTCTCTCTCTTCCTCCAACCCGCTGTGTCCGTCTTAAGGCCGCTGCTCGTGGTGGTCCCTCTGCCTGGAACCCTCTTCCCAGATCTCTGCACAATGAAACTTTTTATTTTTCAGGTCCCAGCTCATCTATTACCTCCTTCCAGAGGCCTTGCTTAACCCATCTTTCCTCACCTTATCCACTCTCTTTATCTGGTTCTATTTCTTTTGTTATTGCTTCTTGCTATTTGAAATAGTCTCATTAATGTATTAATTTGCTTATGTATATTCTCTCTTCCACCACAAAAATGTGGGCTTCTGGTGAAGAGAGAGCTTGTTTGTTGCATTTGCCACCCAAGTGCTGGGCATGTAGGATGCTCTCAAAACAGTGTTGAATGAGTGAATGGATAGATGAATGAATGAGTCAGACACACCTGGATCTACCACCTTCCAGCTTCATAACTTTGAAAATGTTGGTTGGCCATCTGGGGTGTACCTTGCACCCAATAGGTGCTCATTAAAGTCAGCTCCTTCCTCTTCCTGCTTGGCCAGGTGTGGATTCCATATGAGGCAGGAGGACCAGGGTGGACCCCCCTGTCCCAGAAGGGCTACCATCGGGAGAGCCAGCTAAGGAGATGGGTACATCTGGTCTACCTGGTCTCCCAGCCCTGATTTCCCTCTGATCCACCTGGCCCTCTGAGGCCCAGACTCTGCCCACATTCCTGTTTCTACTCATGTGCTCGGTGTCCTCATTCCTTCCAGTGTTGGCTTCGTACTACTCAAGCTTCTTTAAGCTGGCATTCAAAGCTCTTGAATACCAGGTCTCATTTTATCTGTCCAATTTTATGCCTCTTGACTTTCAGCTGCCACTTTACTCTGCTCAGGCTGTTGCCTATCCCATCCCTCATAGTCCAGCTTAAACTTTTCCTTTTAGTGCACAAGCAATTAGTATGCTAATTACAAAATGGCCTATTTATATTCCTTAAGGGGTATTGGCAGCAGTTTTATTAGGGATATGCTTCCAGAAGTCACATGAGTTGAGCATTTCCCTTCTGGGTTGGCTCATCTTTCCTTGTAACGTAAACGTTCAGGGCCCTGACATTAATCTTGTCCCTCTCATGACAGAGGGGGAAATAGGGCCCAGGGGAGTAAAGCCTCTTGACCCGGTCACATGGCGTGGTAGCTGTAGAGTTGAGACTAGAACCCAAGCCTCCTGCCTCCATGCTGTGGATTTTGGCTGCAGGGAGCTGGTGGTTGAACTCAGTCTGGGTTCAACCTGGGCAGGAAGCCTGTGGCCCAGTCTGGTTTGGCCATGCCCCCGGGCACAGGGTGAGTAGCAGCAGCTGGAGGCCATTAGGGGCGTGTGAGTCTCTCTTGCTCGCAGCTCCATCTGCAAACATTATCCTTGGAGGCAGCCTCAGCAGGGATGGTACACCCAGGTGGCTGTCCCCTGTGCCAGCTTGCATGCCCCAAAGCCTCCTCTGAGGCTTAGGAGGTCTGCCCTAAGCTTTCCATTAGAAGAGGGAACCCACAGGCTGGGTCCCTGGTGGTGCCACCCAGGCTCATGGGATCCTGGGGCAGCCAGTCTTCTGAGGTGGGGATTCGCAAAGGGAGCAGTGCTGCCCCCTGCAGGGTTATTTTGGGGGATATTTTCGGTTGTCCTAATGTTTGGGGAACTTGAGCATTTAGGGGGTGGGGGCTAGAGGCACCCAACCTACTGCTTGGGATGGAAAACTCCACATTACAATGAATCCACTCGCATCTTCCTGAGCAAATTTCACGTCTCACTAGAAATGCATGTAAGTGAAAAATCTTTTTATAGTTATGTGTATCTAGAACCAAACTCTCTTTTGCTCTCTGTCTTATCTATCTAGCTATGAATATGGATAAAGAAAGTCCTTTGTGCATGGTCTTAAAATGCACTGAACTTTCCAGGAAGTGCAACTACGTTGTAAATCAAGGATAGACTGTACTTTATTTTGTTCAAAACTTTACCAAGAGGGGCTCACCATTTCAGAAAATTATGTTGTGGATGGCAAGGCCACTGTTGAATTTAAGGCATCGATACATTCCCCCTAGCTTCAGTCTGCCTTTGTGGTTATAAAAATACAAAGGCACTTATTTAACCCTTATTTCAAATGTCAAATATAAAGAAAGTGTCAACTCTGTTCAGCTGAATATTGTCTTATATCTCTTAAATCCCCACCTCCTCATTAAGAGGTGTAGACATCTTACTACTTTCTGTCTTCTCTGAAGTCATGTCTGAGCATTCATTTATTGAAATATATATCATTTTATTATGTTATCTCCTTTCATCTTTATATTATGTCTTTATCTTTAAGATATATTATGTTGATTTAAGAATTAGGTAGGTAGGTTATACTATAACCCTTAGGTAGTATATCTACCTATACTAGTTTATGCTATACTGTTTCATCATAGCAAAGGCGATGTTGCAAAACAGTCACCATGAAGAGGAGGATTTAGATCTGAGAGAATAAGAAAGTCTGCTGCCTCACCCCTGGGAGCACACATCTGGTTTGTCATTACCATTTAAATCCTATCTCCTGGATGAAAAAGCTTCTACTTTTTCTCTCTGTAGCCCTGATTCATATCCAGCTGTGTGATATTCATTCATTTATTCATTCAGCATATATTAAGATCTGCTGTATGCCAAGCACGTGCTAGGCATATGTCTATTATCTCATTTAATCCTCATGGTTGCTCTGCAGAGCAGGAGTGTTTTTCCTTCTCTTGCAGACACAGGTCCATGGCCCGATGAGCTCCCAGGCCAGTGGAGGGGACAGACAAGCAAACGGGTATTTGCAGTCCAGTGGGGGCAGTGCTTTCATAGGGCATGTACAGGGGCTGCTGGACCCCGAGGAGGGGTGTCTAACTCTCTTCCAGAGGAAGAGGTGGCTGTTTTAACAATGGGTTTCTGATGGATCAGTATCTGAGCTCAGTCTTAATGGATGGGCAGGAGTCTGGCAGATAGAAGAAAGCAGTTCTTGGCTGGGGGGAGGCAGGTGCAAAGAACTATGGCATGAAAGAGCATGGAAGTTCTGGACAACTACATGCTGTTCACATGTGGTTGGAGTGGGGACAATGAGAAAGGAGGCCACGGCAGGGAGGAGGCTCTATAGTGGTGCCTGGGCTTCCTGGCTGCAGTGCGGAAGATCTCTCGTTTTGTCCCCAAGGCAATAGGGAGCCATGGGAGAGTGTGTGCAGTGGAATGATGCCATCAGTGTTGTGACTTGGCATGATCACTGGTGTTGCAATCTGGAGAATGGTGAGGACACAACAAAGGCTAAGAGACCAAGTCAGAAGCTCTTAGCACAATTAAACAATTCATTAATACTGCAGTTATTTGATTATCTCCTATATTGTCATCATTGCATAAAGACAGAAGCCTCAAAAGCCCCCAGAACCAGAAATCTGGCCACTTAATTCCTATTAACTCAGCATGAACCAGATTGTGACATTAATTAGGTCCCTGGGCCACACCCACCCCATGGCCTTCTGTGGTCCCAGACGCTGGGTGCTTGAACCACTTACTTCTTTACAGCACGAATCCAATTACCAGTTCCCCAGAAAAGGCAGCAAGGAAGTCATTTGGTTCCTGGCTGGACCTTAATTTTGGGTAATTTATTATTACTCTGAAACATTTTGTAATCGGCTGAGTATTAATTGGCCGGGGCTCCGTGCAAAGATGAAGATATTAAACTGTCATTACGCAAATGCTTGTTCGTGTTCATCCCCACCTAGCACAGTCATCAGTTCTAGCGGCCCTGAGAACATCCACTGTGTTGTACAGAGTTCTCCTTGGAAGGGGACCAGCTAGTCACAATGGTGACACAGTGACCTGCAGGTCAGCAGGTGACCAGAGATGCTTGGGGAAGGGGTGGGGGTGACCTTTAGGGAGACAGAGAAGGAAAGTCATGAGGCCGGAGCAAGCTGACAAGCGAGCCCTTCTGGTTGAAGTCTTTTGAGACTCTTGTTCCCATTCACACCCTCGATCAATGTTAGTAACGCACTGGATGTACATGGCAGAGATCAAAACAGACGCAGCCCCGTCCTCATGGGGGGTACATTTTATCAGGGGTACAAATGTTAAACAGCTAACTGTACAAATGATTATTTAATTAAAATTGTGACAAAAGCCATGACAGGAAAGTTTGGGGTGATGTGAGAGGGAGTCACCATCGGACTTAGACTGATTTTGGGGTGGGCTTCCTTGAGGAAGAACAAGTAGGAGATAGCCGGGTGGATGAGGGTGCAGTGGGGCAGGGGAAATAGTAGCTGCAAAGGCTCAGAGATGGGCTCTGCAAAGAAGGCCAGCAGAGGTGAAGTGTAGACAATGAACAAGACAGGACACTGGAAGCAGGGACACCAACCTTACTCTCAAGCAGCTCAGGAGGACTGGGGCTATGCAGGGAGCCCCTCAAATACTTGGACAAGAAAAAGGGTTAAACTCGGATTTTTAAATTTTATTTATCTCTGTACTTAAATCTATGAGTAGATTATATTTTGATTGGTAACTGATCTATTAATGGTGGTTGCCTCAAAGTGCTCTGTTGAGAGGGATTCTGAGGCTCTATCCAGGTTTAGTGACAGAGTGGCATGATGGATTAATGATGTCTGCCGTGGGTAAAGGAGAGGAACTGGTGGCCGACGTGGTCATTATTACATGATGCAGCTCCCTTTGGCTAAAGGCAATTCCTGCAGAAGGAGGCTTTGTGAGCTCCCAGCAGCCAGCACTCCTACAGGAAGCTATGGGAATGAGTGCCTTGGTCCCAGGGGGCCACTGAGAAGGCACATAATAGTGTCCCCTGTTGCAGTGGAGAGGGTCTTGCCATGGCAAGGCAATTTGGGCAAATCTTGGGGCACTGTGGATGTTAGGCACTGAGGACCTCGTAGTCTAGTGGGTGAAACCAAGTCACCAATAAAAGTAATTCCTTGGGGCAAGATAGGAGCCTCAAAAGAAGAATATGCAAAGCAAAGGGAGCACTGAGTACTCTGCCTGGGGAGTGGTATCTTGTAGAAAGGATATTTGAATAGGGCTTTGAGGTATGAGTAGGAGTTGGCTAGGCAGAAAAACCATTCATTCCTAATATTATTGTACCCGTTTCAATTCAGGCCAACCCAGGCTGTTTTATACTTTCATTGCAACAAATAAGGCTTGAGTGGAAATACAGAAAGCTTCAAGTAGCTTTGGGAATGGGATGACGCAGTCTCTATCAACCTCTGGGGCTTTCATGGCAAGAAAAAGGGGGACCTAAGGAGAGGGATGTGCTTCATGTGGAATTGGTTTGATTTAGCTCAGATGTTCCCTGCTGCACTGTATCACTCTTCTTCAGTAAGATCCGAGCCCAAATCACCGAAGACACAGATTAAAATTTCAGTGATTAAAGAGCCCCTTTTTTCCATCAATGCCTTTTCTCTAGGACTTAGCATCTAATTAGCCAAATATTCGTTATCTAGGGAGTGCCAAAGTTTCTAGTGTAAGCATTGATCCAAAAAAGAAACCAGCATCGTATTTTAAAAGTCACGGTTACAGTCGTTTTTGGTGAATTACCATTTATACATTTTCCATCTGTGAGTATTTTTCTGGAGTACCACCTGTTTTTTCCCCACTTTGGTAGTAGAGAATCCAACAGATCGTATCTCAGAATAAATGCATTTTATGTATAGTAGTTTTCTACATTTTCAGCAACTTTTTTTTTGATCTCACAAAATAATATCCCCTAAATACAAACCAGCTTTTAGAGCTACAAATAGACATGGATACTTTAACATTTTTTTCAAATCTCTCACGAGAGCCCTGGAAAGTCAATCCAAAGAGAGAAACTCAAAGTGACAGTGAAGATGATGAGAAACCTGAGATGGGAGACACATCTCGTACTAAGAGCCCTTCGATAAACTGCAGAGGATGCAGTGAAGGGAGACATGGGGAGACTGAGTGGGGAGAAACCCTGTCTTTGAATCCAAGGGACCTGGATTTTGAATATCCTCTGTGTTCCTTGTGTCCATGAAACCTTAAATAAGCTACTTAACCTCTCTGACTCTGTTTCCTCATATGTAACATGGGGGTAATAATGCTCACCCCAGAGTCGTGCTTTGATGAAATGATGTCCAGCATATTGTACATGCCAATCAACACTTGCTTTCTTCCTCTTAGGTTTCTTCCTCTTGCTATGCAGGTTCCTGGGTGAAAACTTACCTCTTCACTCTCAGCAGGCAGCTCCCATCTGATAAGAGCAAAGGTCTCTGGGATTGTATTTCCTAGAAATGTGCAGGCGATACTTAAAGCCCCAGAATAAACAGAGTCATCCTTCGAGTGATTCAATTTTATACTTTGGTAGCTAATTTAAACATAGTTTTCAAGTTAAACATGCGTCTACTGTCATGTAGATGGCAAATTCCACGTGTCTCATTTTAAAACCCAGAATTCAAAAGAACCTCTGGCAGGTGCTGTAGGTGGTACCTATGGGGCTCCTGGGGCCACGACTTTATGCTCCTTTTGCTTTAGGGGCACGTGGTTCAGGGGAAGGGTTTGGAAGCGCCGCTTAGGAGCTGCCTGGGAGATTTTGGTGGTCTTGTCATCGACATGTGCCTTCTAGGGGGTAGTGTCAAGGAGTTGTCAAGGACTTTTGAAATATGATTATGTGTTTTGACAGGTGGATATGAGAAAATGTGCAAACACTGTAGAATAGATGGTCCCTAAATAAAGCATCCTGACTGTTGGTTAGGAGTATGGGACTCCTGAAGGCTGCCTTTCCTTAGTGCTCTGTTGTTGGGGGGACCATGTATCATCCAAACTGGACATTTGAGAGTGAAGGGGGTGCTATTAATAATTACGCTGGGGCAACAGGCACAAACCAGGACTGTCTGGGTCCAGAGCCTAGAGGGAGCCTATGCATGCACGGTGCTGTATCTCCTGGTTCCACGAGCCCATGAATCATGTGATACATCTCTGATTTGATAAGAGCTTTTTGGAAACCAAAGGGAAAAAATCATGCACAGCAATCGTAAGCTGCGTGCTCATTTCAGAAATGTCCAATATAGATGTTTCGGAATTGAGAACATTCATTTTTCTATTTTGGGAAATTGGCGATTCTCCTTGACATGGTAGGGCTCTGAGGCATGGTGGAAGGAGGAAGCCCCTTCCCCTGGATGTAACCCGTGCTTCATGGAGTGGCTGTTCACATGCCTCTGGGACTTCCAGGTAGGCAGGCTGGGAAGAGCCTGATCCACTCTCCTCTTAGCCGTGTCCGCAGGGCGGCCCTGCTCTCTCCTCGCTCACTGGCCACTCCCCTGGGGCTGATCACAGCCATCAACATCTTGAGAAGGTCCACAGAAGCTTGAAGACACACTCACTCACTTGCTCGCTCATTCATTCATTATGTTCACTCCCTGGGCACTTCACACCAAGCACTTCCCTGGGCAGGAGGGATGTGGAGGAAAGAGACCTTCTCTTTGCTTTCAGGAGGCTCTGAGTCTAGTTGGGAGGTAGCCATGTAAACAGGAAATCGCTATAGCAGGTAATACTGAGGCAGAGGGTCTAATCCAGGGTGCAGATTGGATTAGAGTCCCTGGGAGAAAAGGCACTAGAGATTGATGTTGAAAGACAAATGGGTTAAGTCATGGGGAGAAGGGTGGGAGGGTGTGGTGGGCAGGGGAGCAGTGGTGTGAAAAATGTGTCCTCTGATCACTGTGGCTGGAATATAGGCAACCTTGGCAGGTGGGATGGCCTGAGATGGAGGGGTTGCATGAATGTAGGATGTAGGGATTTAAGGAGGGAGGGGCGCCGTCAGAGCCACACATCATGAAGAGCGCTCCGGCTGTCTGTTCTCTGTGGGGCATGGATTGGAAAAGGCCGGGCTGGAGCCTGCAGGCTGGCCAGGAGGTCCTGGGCTAGATTAGTCTCACCAGACTCACTAGGGGATGGCCTGGGTGAGAATGATGAGACTTGATAAGGCCGCGGTGGGGGCTGGGCAGTCAGGGGGTTCCTTTTGGAGCTGCTTGGTCCCCAGGAATTCAACCCGATGAACACATAACATGGGGAGCAAAGAGCCCCTCTGTGCAAAGGAGAAAAAGATACCCCTTTCCCCGGGTGGGTGCAGCCTGTGTCAGTTGGGGGCTCAGCGCCCGGCCAGAAGTCCCCATCCGCCTCTCACCCAGTGCCCCTGGGAGGACACAATCTTCTCACTGAACACAGAGGTACAGGGAGAAACAACTGACAGGATACAGGGGCAGCCCAGCAAGGAGGAGGAAGAGGAGTATATCCAGGTTCCGGGAGAGCCACTGCGGGCAGGAGATGATGGGAAATCTAGCAGGGAGGAGAGAGAGGGATGACCAACTCTGCTGGGACCTGTTGGTGGGGCGTCTGCTGGCCAGTGGGAGAGCTGCCCATCAGGCAGTGACTGTGGATCTGGAACTCAGGAGGCCTGGGCTGCAGAACTGACTTGGAAACCTTGGGCTTGTGGGTGGGAGCTGAAGCCATGGGAGGGATGAGCTCGTCCAGGGAGAGGATGCTGAGTGAGAGAGAAGAGGAGGAGGGGAGCATCTTCTACAGGGTGTCCCCAGTGGGGACCAGGTCACCCAGGGGACATGGAGTCCAGGCTGGAACACTGGTTGGAGCTGTCTGGGGGCCAGCGGCTGGCGACAGCATCGTGGTCTGGAGTCTGGGAGGAGCCAGGAAGAAGGTATGGATTTGGGGATCTTCCCATGCCAGATACTGCCTTTGGCAGAGAAAAGAATTCAGATTGGCAGAGGAGAGAATTCTGGCCATTTATCCATAGTGTAACATTGAGAAGTCATTTCTCCTTACCTCCTTTTTATTTCTTTGAAAAGCAGACGGTTTGACCAGAGGTAAGGTTCTAAGGGTGTGTTTTAAGATGAGTGTGATGACTCCTATGGCTCAGATGGTATTCATTCATTCATTCATCAAAGAATTATTCAGCACCTCTTTTGTCCCAGGCCATGTTCTAGGTCCTGGGGACAGAGTGGGGAATAAAATAGACAATAACCTGCTCTCCAGCAGCAAAGAGCATTTATTTACTTATTTATGGGACCCTTCTAAAATATTTCTTGGACTGTGGGGACCAGATGCTTGGTCTTTCACACAGGCCACAATCTTTCCTTCCCCAGGGCCTTTGCACATGATACTCCCTCCTTTTTCCTAGAAGGTCCTCTCCCCACTCCTCACACAACTGGCTCTTTTGCCTTGGAAGCTCAGCCTCGTGCCTATACTCTGAGAGACTTCCCTAACCAGCCCAGCTAAAGGAGGTCTTGTCTTGTCACTTGCCATTTCAGCGTTTTGTGGTTCTTTTCATAAACCTGGCACAATCTGCCTCATCGACTTGGCTCCTTCCTATACACTGTGTCTCCCTTTATAGAAGGTGGGGGGCCACGAGGACAAAAATGATTTTGGCCTGGTGCGTGGCTGTACCTTCAGCACTCAGAACCAGTGCCTGAGGTACGGTAGGAGCTCGGCAAGTATTTGGATTCTTGGATTGGTCAGGGTGGGTGGGCATCTCTGAGCTCGCCTCCTTCTCTAAGAGCCTTTGGGTTTACAAATAATTTCTCACTGAAGCAGTGGTGACCTGCCCCAGAGCCAGGAATATAAGAACATAAATCCTTGCATCTGGGTGAAGAGGCCCCTTCCCCAAGCACAGAGAGGCTGCCCTGGAAGACAGCATACCTTCCTCCCAGGGTCCATTTAGGAGAACTGGATGTGGTATCCTTTTTTATGGCCACCCATGCCCCTGTCCCAGACACGACTGAGTTCCTGCTGGCCCTGGTGCCAGCTGGCGTCTCAGCAGCAGCTTTAAATCACACAGCCCCTGAGGCAGGGGCATAAGCCAGGCCCTAGTCGTAGATCACTGGGCACGTGGAGGATGTCGTATATCACCTGACTCCATGAAGCCTCCGGCTCTGGGATGCTTGCTTGAAGCGCTTCACTGAACAGCGGCTCAGGGAGTAATTGTCCTCATATGTAATTTCCCTGTGCTTAGAGGGCCGTCTTTCCCTTTTACATTCTCTTCCTCTCTCTTTCCTTATCACTCTTTTTTTTCTCTCCTTCCCTCTTTCCCTTCCTTTCTCTTATTTTGCTTCCTAGGAGGGAGTGGTGTACTGTTGTCCTTGTTTAGAAAAATTGCAGTGTGATCAAGGTGGATGACCCAAGTCAAGGGATGGAGGACTCCCTAGTGTCACACAGCACAAGGATGGCAAATCCAGGAGACAAACCCACGGGGCAGGGACCCTGTGGAGAAGTTTAGCCAGGCTCCTGTGCGCCGGGTTCCCTGGAGAGGAGGTGGAATGGGTGATGGGGGAAGGAAGAAGTGTGCTCTTGGGGCTGTGGCAGACCTGGGTTCACATCCTGGCTCCGTCCTTTACGTTATGAGATGTTGGAAGGAACCTCACAGCATCTTGGAAAGAGATTGACTCCGGAGGCGGGCAGAAATGGGTCCCAGCACCTACCCCGCTACTTCTGTGACCTGAGCCCCTCTCTCAAACCCTTTTCTCTTATTGTCATAGCGGGAGAAGAATGGTGAGTGGCTCCCAGGCTGTGGTGAGGGGTGACGGCAAGAAGAAGCATGGAGGTGCTTGACAGACCGCGGTGCCCGAAGGCAGGTGATGGCGGCCCTCCTGAGCGTTCCCCGCCGAGGGCCACAGCACAGGCTCCCAGGGACTGTCCGGAACACTGCCCTCCAGAGTCGCCTCTGCCGGAAGGAGGTTTTGGTGCCATGTCCTCTGAAGGGTGTCCGAGATGCCCATGTTTGAATAAATCAGATATAAGGTCGAGAGGGGGGAAGAGATGATAGCTTGTTGTCCATCTGCTGTTTGAATGAGGCAGCCGGAGCTAGGGAAAGGAGGCCCTGGGTGGTTTTGGGGACAGAGGGAAAAAGAACCCTTTGTTTTCTCTGGCCACTGTTGGCCAGCCTGGGAGATGGCCGAGGCACACGCCGGCTTTCGGGTAACATCCGCCCCATTCAGCAGAGCCAGAGGAGCAGCAGGACTAGCGGGCACGCCGGCTCACGTGCTGCTGGAGCGGGGCTCCGGCACCCGCTGACCTGGCTACATCTGTGAGCCTGGCACGTCCCTCAAACTTTCCTGGACTCGGTTCTTGCCCCTGTGAAACAGAGACTCTAGTTCAGAGCCTGTGGAAGCCCCCTGAGGATCCCCTGGGTGGGGCAGGAGTGCAGAGGGGGGTCAGAGTGCATGGTCAGGCAGGGCTCTGGCTCTGCTCTGGGTTAGTTCTGTACCCCGATAATCCACGCAGGAAACCCCTCCCCTTCCCCAAATCCCCCTCACACACAGTATCTGAAATGTCTGAATCCCAGTGAAGATTTGCCAGGGAGCTCGAGGAGAGCTTTGTATCATGGAATAGTAAGCACTTTAAGGTGGATTTGAGGTGTCTCCATCCTTAAGGTGTTCTTTATCTGCTCTATCACTGTGACCGCTGGTTCTGTGAGTCAGCTTGACAGGCTAAGGGGGGCAGAGATAACTGGTAAGACATTATTTCTGGGTGTGTCTGTGAGGGTGTCTCCCGCAGAGATTAGTATTTGAATCAGGAGACTGAGTAAAGAAGGTCTCCCTCCCCCGCCGCAGGTGGGCATTATCCAGTCTGTTGAGAGCCTGAATATAACCAGAGGGTGGAGGAAGGGGAATTCTCTGTCTCTGCTTGAGCTGAGCCATCCACCCTCTCCCGCCCTTGGAACTGGGTTCTCATAGTTCTCGAGCTTTTGGACTCAGACCAGGACTGACACCACCCTCGGGCCCCTGATTCTCAGGCTTTCAGACTGGAGTTACCCCAGCAGCATTCTTGGGTCCCCAGCTTGCAGATGGCAAACTGGGGGACTTCTCAGTCTCCATAGCCATGTGATCCACTTCCTGTAATAAACCTCTTACATGTGTCTGCATGTATCCCGTTGGTTCTGTCTCTCTGGAGAACCTTGACTAATGCCACCACTGGCAGGTCTCTTCATCCCTGTACGCCTCCTAGCCTCATGCCATCTGCTGGGCCTCCGTATTGGTCTCCTAGCACTGCTGTAACCAAGTGCCACCAATTGGTGGTTTAAAACCATAGAAATTTATTCTCTCACGGTTCTGGAGGCTTGAAGTCCAAAATCAAAGTGTCAGCAGGGCCCTGCTGTCTCCAGATCCCCTAGCAGAGGATCCCTGCTGCTGGTGCCAGCTTCTGGTGGCCCCGGGCATCCGTGGCTTGTGGCAGTGTCACTCCTGGCACCGTCTCTGTCTTCATGTGGCCGTCTCTCCTCTGTTTTTGTGTGTCCCCGTCTTCACGAGGGTTTTTTCTTTTTATAAAGACCAGTCATATTGGATTAGGACCCATCCTAATTGATTATGATGTCTTCTTAGCTTGATTATATCTGCGAAGAACCTATTACCAAATTAGGTTGTATCCATGGGAATTGGGGGTTAGGACTTCAGATCTTTTTGAGGGGTGCGATTCAACTCACAATGGTCTTCTTTCCTCTTCTGTTATCTCATTTCTCGCCCACCTCCCCCTGCCCCTCCTGGAATGCTCCAAAGCTCCATTTCCTCTTCTACTATGCAGACCTGTTAAATCCTTTTGGGCATCTGCAGACAAGGCCTGTCCTCACTTATCTAAAACCATCAAGAGGACCACGGCTTTCGGTTTAGCAGGGCCCATCTTTCCTGGAAGTTAGACCACGGCCTCTTGCTTTTTCCTTCTCACTACACATAGTATACCAATGGGATCATGTTATACATACTGTTAGACACCTTGCTCTTTTTTATACTTTGCAGTAAATCATGAACCTCTTTCCACGTTGACAAATATATTTCTCCACGTGCTTCCTAAGGGCCACGCAGAACTTCATCACGTGCGCCTTTTCCACCATCGAATTAACTAATCATCAATTGCTGGGCACAGAGGCTGCTTCCGCTCCTGGAGTACAGACTGCATTGCCGTGAGGAGGACCCCCACACGTCTGAGTTCTGGAATTCGATGGTTTCCTCTGATGGTCTTTATCTGTGTGCACACTCTCTAAGTGAGCAGGAGGTACATGCTTTGCCAAGCCAGCAAAATAATAGCAGCCAGAGCTAAAGATGGGCACAAGCTCCTGACGCAGCACCTTGTGCTGCCCATTAATAGGGCTGGATGATGCGCTGATGCCTTAAATCTGCAGGCCTGTCTAATTCTAGAAGGAAACGGATGGTGCCCGTCCTGGAGTCAGTGTTTGGAAACAACAAAAGGGAAGCTTTATTAACACTGAAAATGTACTCTCAGCTCATGTTTCCTTTTCAACACCCGTCTTGTTCATCTCACAGCTCAATGAACTGTTAACGTCACATATATCTTTTGTTCCAGCGGCGAATCCAGTTAACTCCAGGCTTCTGCTAACTGCAGACAGATAAGATTTAGTTTTCCCAGGGAGCAAGAGCAAGAGAGAACGATTAAATCTGTGTGGATGGTCTGAGGTGGGGATGGGGTGGGGTGCCACATTTTGGCCTTTTGATCCGTGTAGCATCAGACACTCCCGTCTTCGCGTGGTGTGATCGTGAACTTCAGATGTGTTTTCCTGGGTTGATGAAGGCCTCCATTTAATCCATCCTTTGGCAGAAAGTGCTGAGTTGACTATGGCCACGGCCTGTCCACTTGAAGAGAAGCTGAGAGCTGGCTGCAGGGGATTCCAGAAAGGTCCAGAGGATGGCCCACCACTTAACCAACCCTGATTTCCCTTACAGATAGTTCATCCCAGATGATGCGGTGAGAAAATGACGAATGCAATTTAAAGGTGAAAGGATACTTTCTCCTACTTACCTGGAGGGGCCTGACAACCTCCTTGACTTGACCTTGAAGGATTCTGAGCTGGCCAGGTGGGTAAGAGGGTGGGATGGACTGAGGAAGGGCATTCCAGGAGGAAGGAACAGCAGGCCAAAGGCACAGAAGCACGAACTTGTTCATTGTAGGACTGTCACTGTCATCTCCCTTGGCAGTAGGGTCTTGAAGGTCATCAGTTGACACCTGAAGGTCAGACAATTGCTCACGGGCAGGGCCATCAGAGACGTAAGGGTTTACCCAGGTGGCTAGTCAGTTAATATCCCATCAAACTTCTGGCATTTAAATCTGAATTGAGAATTTATTTGGGAGGGGCAGGGAAAGAATTTTTGATTCATAAAAAATATATGTACCTGTTCACTTAGTTAAAAAGTAAAAGTCTTATTACAAGATTTTCATAATCTTGTGATATGAGCAGGTCACAGAGCCTTTTGGGGATATTCCTGAATAATGAGCTGGCTGGTTGGTGCTGTGTGCGCATTTGCATCCTGCTACCTGTTCAGGTTAGGTGGGGGCGACTGCAGGTGTGCTCTATGACAAGGGACAGGCCCGGTGGACTCTTTTCCATTATGTAAGGATTTGCGGGTGGACCCTGAATTACCTGACACCATATTTCTGATGGATTTCAGTGAGGCTTTATTTAGCACGTCTTATAGACCTGTATCCTCAGCAGCGGCCCAGCTCATCAGTGTTTTTTCTAGCGTTCCCATGGCTCCAGAGTGAACCAGGGTCACAGCAAATTCTGGTTGGTGGTGACATCTTTTCACTATTATGTTATGCTTCTTATTTTACCCAAGCCAAAGCCCATCACTTCTGCTCCTATCCAAATATTGACTCCATTAAATATCACTTGCCTCCAGCCTGGCCCAAGAATGAGCTAGAAGGAAAAAAAGAACATTTCTTTTGAGGTGGAGCCCCCTACAAAGGCCCTTGGGTTCTCATAAGCCACCTCTGAGACGGGAGGCACCAATCAAGGATTTGCCACAATTCTCTCATACCTGGGCCAAGTGCTCCTCTGGGCAGACCATGAAGGGAAAGTTGGAGAAGCAAATTGGTGTTGTAAACGGACTCTCAGGGGCAGTGTTTTCTTGAGACAAGAAATTGTTTACAAGCTCCATGGGAGTGCCATTTACATAAAACAATCACTATGCTCATTACCAAGCATTTTCATTCATTCATTACAACAGGTGCCCAAAGGACTTGGAAAACCTTTGTTAGCTGGGGTCTGTGGATTCGTGTTTCTCCAAAGGGGCATTTTGAATGAATATTTACTCCTTTAATGTCTTCAATCTGATGATAGTAACAGGTGCCATTTACTGAGGGCTTACTTGGGGCCAGCCACTTTTAAAATGTTTTGTTGTTTAATCTTTGCAACAACCTGGTGAAGCCAGTTGTCACATACCATTTGATAGAGGAAGAAAATGAGATTCTCAGATAGGTCGTGGCTTATCCAAGACTTCTCAGCAGGTGAGCAGTGGGGCTGGGCTGGCTTCTTCTCTGGGGCTAATTGGATGGATGGGACGAAGCCCCTGCTACTCAGAAGCTCTCTGTGGCCTAAAGGGCAGGCAGGAAGGCTCGCCTACTTGTTTTGTGTATTTCTTTGCACAGAGTCAGCCTTGGCACAGTGCTAAGGAGCTCCAAAATGTTTGCTAAAAGGTTTTACAATTGTTAAAAAAAAAAACAACATAACTCAGAGTTGTTTTGGCTTCAACCTTTATCTCATCAGGGAAATCTGGGTCCAGCCCTGCCATATGGGTCAAATCACATCCTCTCTTTGGGCCTCTGGCTCTCCACCTATAAATGGGGGAAAGTAAACTCATTTAAGAGGTTCATAGATTTTGATTAGATCTATCAATAGGGTTTGGATGGGGGGACCTATGAAATTAAATGCAAAATCATGGGCATTTGTGCATGTTTCAGATTCTCTAAGTGGTTTTTGACCTAATGATAATGGTAATGACAATAATAGCTACAGTTGATTAAGTGCTTATTAAAGGCTGAATACAATGCTCTTTACCTTGTTTTGTGAGGTAAGGAATTATTATTATTTACAAGTGGGTGAAATTCAGGCTCAGGAAGGATGAACATCCCAGTTAAGAGCACCACGCTGTGAGTGGCAGAACCAGGGTATGAACCTAGGGAGCCCTTGCTCTGAACCCCAACACTGGGTAGTGTCTGTATCACTCCCAGCTTCTTCCTCAGGCCTCAAAGATATAAAGAATGACCGAATGGAATGATGGCTCTGTCAAACTGTGGTTTGGAAGGGGGATTAATAAGGGTTGTTGATTAATGCACCCCTTAAACCTCCCCATCCTGGAGAAGGGGAGTCACTGGTTTGTTCCACTGCTTGGCCATTCATTTGGCAAACTCTGACCTCCCAGGACCGCAGGGCCTGGGCCAGGTGCTGTGGGTTTGAAGCTCTCTCAGAGCTCATGGCCTTATGGGTGAGTCCCGAGGGAACGCCTGTGGCAGGAAGTGACTGGTGCCAAGGCTGGGGCATGGCTGAGGTCCTGGAACCTGGGGAGGGGCCCTACCATGGCTGGGGCAGCCAGGAGGACGGGGAAGGCCCTGCCGAAGTACAAACTAATTTGGGTTTTGCAGCTTTTCCATGAGTGAGGGCAACCCCTGTAGTTCATGCTAGCAGAGCTTTCTAACAGACGACAACTGACACTTAACTGCGACTTTACTTCTCCCGAGTGCGTGCAGGCCTGACCCTATTACCCCTCATGCCCCTCTCCCGGGTGCATGCAAGCCTGACCCTACTACCCCTCATGCCCCTCTCCCGGGTGCACCCAAGCCTGACCCTATTACCTACCCCTCACGCCCCTCTCCCGGGTGCGCCCAAGCCTGACCCTATTACCCTCACGCCCCTCTCCCGGGTGCGCCCAAGCCTGACCCTATTACCCTCACACCCCTCTCCTGAGCAGGGTGCGCCCAAGCCTGACCCTATTACCTACCCCTCACGCCCCTCTCCCGGGTGCGCCCAAGCCTGACCCTATTACCTTCACGCCCCTCTCCTGAGCAGGGTGCGCCCAAGCCTGACCCTATTACCTACCCCTCACGCCCCTCTCCCGGGCGCGCCCAAGCCTGACCCTATTACCTACCCCTCACGCCCCTCTCCCGGGCGCGCCCAAGCCTGACCCTATTATCCTCACGCCCCTCTCCCGGGCGCGCCCAAGCCTGACCCTATTACCCTCACGCCCCTCTCCTGAGCAGGGTGCTGTTGTCCCCATTACACAGTTGAGAAAACCACAGCTCAAAAAGGTGAAGAAACCTGACAAAGTTTATGGAACGGGATATGGCCAGGGCAGGATTGGAACTCATGTCTGTGTGACCCCCCAAATCTAGGCATGGGCCCCCTGAGTGAGGGGCTTCCATCCTCCTAGCAGGGATGACTGATCAGAGCCCAGGAGGGTAGCTGGCTTTGGGGAGGAGAAGGGTTCATATATTCAGTGTGTGCAGCAGACATAATGTGTCCTCTCCCGTTAGGGGATGAGGAACTGAGGCCCAGAGAGGGAGCGGGTCTGCCCAAGGCCGTGTGGGCGATCAGCTGCAGAGCTGGGATCCTGGCCTGGGCCTGCCAGGTGCCAGAGCGGCTGCCCTTCCTACTGAAGCACAAAGCAGGCCTTTTGAAACTTCACACCCAGACTCTAGGCTGAAGGATTCCCACCACCAGCTTCCACCATCCCCTGATGCTGGGTGAGTGCAAGGTCATCACACAGCTCAGACTGGCCACCAGGGTTTGAATCTATGCTCTGCCCTATATTAGCTGTGTGACCTGAGGCAGGTTACTTGGCCTCTCTGAACATCTCTTTTCTTGACTGTATAATGGATGATGATAGCATAATACCAACTTCAGAGAGTGAGGATGAAATGAGATAAGGCATGGTGCCTGGCCAAGAGTAACTAACTGCTCAGCCATTGCCAATTTTTGTTTTCATTACAAACAGGAAGGCATTTAATAAATTATAAAGTTGCTGTACTGGAGGAGAGAGGTGGGGTGTAGGGCTAACAACCTTTTTGCCTCTTCTGAGCCTGTAGTTCTCTGATTCTGATCCTCTTCTCAGATGTGACATTGCGTGCACACCTTCCCTGGGGAGCTAAGCCAGGCACCTAACTGGCAGAAATGGGTCAGCTCCAAGGGGCCGGGTTGTGGAGCTCTGGCTGGTGACCTGGTCACGGGTCCATGGGGGCTGCAGGAGAGGGTGCCAAGGGCCTCGTTTCGGGTCCTGCTCTTTGCAGCCTGCCTTCTCTACCCCTGCAGCCCCACATCCCTGCCTCACCTCCTCCACCACCCTTTCTCCTCCCTTCCTACCCACCTGAGCCCCAGAGCTGCAGCTGTGGCCTCCAGCAAAGAAAAGAAACCTAAGCCTCAGGCTTGTCCAACCCCAGCCACCCCAGTTAATCTAAAAAAGCAAAGATGTGGCCACACACACAGTCGTGAAGAAGCTGAGAGCCAGGGATTCATGGGAGGCCCCGTGGCTGTAAGATGCAATGGTGGGACGCAAACCCTGGTTTTCATCCCCGAAGTGAGTTCTCCTTCTCAGGCTCTCCTGCCTCTTCCTTCTGTCTCGTTCTGTGGAGAGACTAGAAAGACAAAAGGGTGGTGGCCAGACCATCTAGGGCAGTGAAACTCGAATCCCCACCCTCTGCAGCAGTTGGCCTCAAATGGTCAGCACTTGGTCACCAACCACCAGCTTTCTGGTTTTCTGCCCTGGCTTCCAGCCAGAGAAAGCCACATTTGTCCTCAGACCACCTGCCTGTGGTGCCCCACATCTGATCTGCCCACTTCCAGCTTCCCCATGCCACCAACTTCCAGTCTCAGCATCCCGGAAGCCTTCCCGTTTAGTCACTGTGAGGCTTCCCCCTTCCCTGCTGCCTCGGAGTCTCTGGCAGACTCAGGCGGTGGAGGCTGACTCCGCTCTGAGCAGATAGCCTCTGTAGGCTCTCGTTTGCACGGGCCTTTCCACATCCGCAATCTGCTTTCTAGCCCAAGACAGCTTGCTCCAGATCTGGCCCTTTGTAGGAGTCCCGCGAGTATCTTGGTGCTCCAGTCCCTTTGCTATCCGCTTGTGGCCTCATGAGTCTTCCCCAAATTCCAGGACCCTGTCATTAAACTAAATTAAATTTAAACCCACTGGTGACTCGGCACAGCTCAGCAGCAAAGCGTTACTTCCATCCCAGGGCTGGACTGGGATGTAGTTATGTGTGCTCGTTCTCAAGGTGGACAGCTGGTTCAAATACGACTATAAGCATGTCCCCTAAGGGCTCTGGGTCTCAGTTTCCTCATCTGTAACGTGACCACAACAATGCCTCCCTTAAAAGACTGTTGTATATTGTGAGAATTAATGATGTCATTTATTACTTAAACCTACGGATATTATTGAGTGCCTGTTATATGCCAGACACTGGGGATGCAGCTGTCAGCAAATCAAAGTCCCTCCCCTCTGCTTGGGAAGATGACATTCTACTTTGGGGAGATGGAAAATACACACACACATGTACACACACAATGTATCAGGTGACTGGTAGGAATGCAAATTGATCCAGCAACTTCGGGAAACACTGTGGCTGTTTCTTACAAAATTTAACATGCCCTTACTCTATGGCCCTGCAGTCTCACTCCTATGCATTTGCCTGAGAAATCCAAGTGTCTTTCACACAAAAACCTAAGTGCAAATGTTTATTTCTAATCATCAAATGCTAGAAACAACCCAATGTCCTGTAATGAGTGACTGGGTAAATGAACCATGATACATCTACACACTGAACTACTAGTCAAAGGGAGTAAAAAGGGAGTAAAAAAACCTACTGCTGACACTTTACAATGAAGTGCAGGAATCCAGACTCAGGGGCTACGGACTGAATGAGTCCATTTATAGGACAGCCTAAAGAAGGCAGAGCGATAGGGGTGGAAAACAGATCAGTGGCCCCAGGGGCTGGGGGGAAGGGGCATGTTTGACTGTGGGCGCACCAGGGAATTGGGGGTTGATGAAACTCTTCTAGATGGTGGTGGTGGTTCCACGACTCTTCTTTGTCAAAACTTACAGGACTTAGAACAAAAAAAGGTGAATTTTGCTTTATGTAAATTGTATCTCAAAAAATATATCAGTGCCAAGAATATAATATATAAATGTTCAAAGGAAAATAAAGCAGGATAAAGTGCTGGACGATGGCAGGGAAGACACTGAGGCAGAGACCGAAGGTCAGAGAGGAATTTTGGTATGAAACCTCCAGGAAGAAGGAGAGAATGCCCAGAGGTCCTGAGACTGGAGCACACAGTCAAGTTCAAACAAGAAAGGCTGGAGGAAGGGGGGTGTTAAGGAAGTGAGGTTGGAGAGAGCGGAGATGTGGCAGATCACACAGGCCCTTGTAAAACATGGAAAGGAGCTTGGGTTTCTTCTAAATGTCCATGAAGCTTCTGGAGGGTTTTGAGTGGGGATGGGCAGGATCTGATTCATATCTTATGGTTTAGTTGTTCTGGGCAGAATGGATGGGGCAGCAGGGTGGAAAGGGGGTGTGCTTGGAAGGAAGAGGGGTTCCGATCAGGAAGTAAGTATGGGGTTGATCAGCTTGCATCTTGCCTGCTCAGGGCGCTCCGTGCACTTCACTCATACTGTTCGTAATTCCTCTGCCAGCCTGCATGAAGCCTCTCCCCAGCCAAACTGGCCACTTGCCGTCTTCAAAACATACCACCGAGCATCTTCCTTCCCTGCGTTTGTTCGCCTGTACCCCCTTGCCCTCCATCCTAGGAGAGGAGACTGAACCTCAGAGCAGGGCCTGAGCAGCATACCTGGTTCTCTGACTCACCTGGGCTTTTTTGTGAAGGGAAAAATGAGGCCCAGTGGGAAGGTGTACTGAGAGGCGTGAGTCATTCAAACCTGGTAGCCCTGGTTACGACATGGCCCAAGGCTGTCAAGGGCGTTCCTAGTACCTGAGGCCGAGGGGGCTGACACCCATGCCCTTTAAGGGTTTTAAATGGTGGGATGGTTAATTTCATGCATCAATTTGACTGCACCATGGGCTACCTAGATAGCTGGCCAAACATTATTCTGGGTATGTCTGTGAGGGTATTTTTGGAAGAGATTGTATTTTAATGGAAAGACTGAGTAAACATTGGCCTCCCTAATGTGGGTGGGCCTCATGCAGTCAGCCGAGGGCCTGAACTGAACCAGAGGCTCACCCTCCCTGGAGTTAGGGAACTCCTGCCTGCCTGCCTTTGAGCTGAGACCCTGGCTTCTTTCCTGCCTCTGGACTTGCTGAGACAGCCCTTCCCGTCTTGGGCCTGCTCTTCCGACCGGAGCTATACGCTTGGCTCTCTCGCGTGACTGTACATCTTGGGACCTGTCAGCCTCCGTAACCATGTGAGCCAGTTCCCTATAATTGGTCTCTTTGTATCTCTATCTCTGTTCCTCCGGGGAACCCTAACACAAATGGGTTAAAGTTGCTGCCTTAACTGAAAGTACTTTGATAACTCTGTAGCGCTTTATACATAAAAAGAATGGATGTTAATGCTCTTGTCCTTGTCCTTCCATGGCCTCAGCTTCCATCTCTGAAAAGTGGCCTCAGAAGGTTGTGAGGCTTCTAAGGTCATCTGATCTAAATTTGCTTTCTCTTCCTCCTTAGCACTGACACCATGTATATGTTACTTATCTTGCCTGTTGACTGTCTCTCCCACTGGGACTTTTGCTAACTGTTTGGCACCAAACACAGTACCCAGCCCATAGTACCTGCATAATAAAGATGTTTAATCAATGAATGGGTGTCTCTCATGCATCACCGTTATCTCCAGCAACTAGCCCAGGGCATGAGCTAGAGGAGGTGGATGACATGTTTGCTGAATCAATGAAAGAAAGAAAGAATGAGTGAGTACACATCTGTGAGACCATAGACCCACAAGGGACAGAAAAGGAAAACAAAATCCAGTTTTGACTGAGGGAGAACCCCACTTCTTTTAGTGTCCATGACAATGTGGTTCTTGGGATTTCTGCTCTTTAACCTCTATTGTCATTCATCCTCCTCCTTGTGGGAGAGGTTGGTTTGGAGATGTACATGGGATTCCCAGTTCTGAGGGGTTGTGAACTCTCGGCTGAGGGTGTAGACTCTCCCTCTTCTCCATGATAATCCCTTTCAGGTGAGGCTGGACCTGGCCACCACCCCGCTGTCTCTGGTGTGTTTACTAGGTGAGTTGCCAGCCTGTTTCATATGGATTAGACTGAGTTTTCTTGGTGCCTTTCAGAAGCTTGTGAAATTACATTATAGATTCATTGTATAAACAGGATACCGAGCACGGCCATCGTCAGGCTGTGCCACCGTCAAACGGTGGCAGTCACGAGGCTGGCTGATGCCCTGCTGGCTGTGGACAAACCTTGTGCAATAAACCGGTTACACGTTTGCTTACTTCACCTCCAGCTTCTAAATGTCAGTTTGATAGTGAAAATAACCTTTCTGCACACTTCAGCGGGCAGGTCATGGGAGGAGGGAAGTAACTGGCAGATGTGAGGCAGAAGGTGCCCCCTTTCAAGTCTTAAATCGGACTTTGGGGCCAAGTGCAAGGCCAGCTGCTCACCAGCTGTGTGGCCTTGAGAAAGAACTGAATCCGTCTGAGGCTCGGTTCCCTCATTCTAGAGGTGAGACTATCTATACCTCCGGATTGTAAGAAGTAAATTATACGTAAGTACCAATTACAAGCTGTGTTGTGTGTGAGCACAGACCTGATAGGTAGTAAGTGCCGAGCGCATGGTAGGTTTTTCAGTCCACTTGACTTGCTCACTCGTTCATTCATCACTATTTGTGTTTGGATAATTACCAGCGACATAGCACATTCACACACACGTGAAGAGCTTGACCTTCACAGTTAGCCATGGGTTTGAGCTCTGGTCCTACAACCGTAGAAAGGAACCTCTGTAAGCCTCAGTTTTCAAATTTATAAAATAAGGATTTCACCTCTTTTGTGATTGTTATAGAGGCAGCTGTAAAAGTGACCAAGTGCTGTCCTCAGGTCATTTTTGTTATAATGATAATACCACACACTTCAAAGCAACTCTTCTATACATTTAATACGTAGTTAGCTTTTCTTCTTATAACAACCCTAAAAGGTGGGTATTTTTTACTCTTCTCGTATTGCATTAAGGCGATGGGAGCAGAGAGAGGTGAAGTAACTTGTCCCAAGTCATCCAGTGGGCTAGAGGTAGAGCTGGGAATGGACCACAGGCAGTTTGGCCTTTGGCCACTGTTCTGTGCTGCCCAGTTACAGTGATCACCATAGCAGACTGTCTTTCCTTAGTGCCTACTCTGGGTCTGAAGCTGTTCCAGAATATGTACGCATATTATCTTGAGTCCCCACTGATCTGCACGAGTTGGCTTCATGTTGGTTCTTAATGGCAACAATAGAAATACACTCTTAGCTTAAGCAGGTGAAGGAGCTTATTGGAAGGCTATTGGGGAACTCACATAACTGATACAGAGTTGGAGAGCCAAGGGAGGCAGATGCAGCCAAGATCCGGCCTCTTCTAAAATTCGCTTCTGCTCAGGTCCTGCTCTTGGCTCTGTGAATTTTGGGGTTCGGAGGAACCGGATATTGCCCCACTATGGCTTCCAGAAGAGGGTATCATCTCTCTCCTAACTTGGAAATTCTGTTTGGGGACTGGATATTCTGCAGCCTCGAGTGACAAATAATGGAAGGTGCTATGCTGTTTAACAGACCTGGAGATTAAATAGCCCAAGTCCAGGAGCTGGTAAAGGAACTCAGCGGTGCTCGTGGAGCATCTGCAGGTTGCTCAGACCCCAGGCTGACTTCCTGAGGTCACGGATGGATAGGATGTAATTCCCCCTGATTTGTCTCAATTTCAATCTTAAAAGCCAAGGATAGCTAAAAAATATTTGCACCTTTTGATCTGGTTATTCTACCTTGAGTTCTTGGCACTGTGGTCATAGTAAATAGAGATTACTATCTGCTTTATACAGAAAGATGTTCATGACAACGTTGTTTATTATGTGGGGATACTGGATCTAATTTACACATCTGATAGTGGGGGATCTTTAGGAAAGGTATTATATGTGATGGAATATTATAAAATTTTTTTATAATAACTTAAGAAAATAAGTAAAAGTAAAATAAAACGATAGAAAATGGAATTGATTATAGAATACGCTCTAAATTTTTGGACAAATTCTCATGCATAGAAAAAAGACTGGAAAGAAATTGCTTAATATTTAGTAGTGATTTTTATTTTTTTTGGTGGAAGGGGTTATGATGATTTTTAGTTTCTTTATCTTTTTGTTCTGTCCCGATTTTCTATAATGTACATGTATTTCTGTCATGAACAGAAAAAGAGTCAAGAAAAGCGCAGTTAGGCTGTTCAGAACGATGAGGCTTTGTGGTGAAAATGGCCCCAGTGTACTCCACTGGTGTAGCACAAAGTGGTACAATTCTTTGGGGGAAAAAAAAAATCACAGGAATAGATTAAGTGTCTTAATGAGCTTTATACCTTTTGATTTCAAACACTGACTTTTGGGAATTTCTCTTTCATACTGGGGATATAATTCATTAGATGCCAAGAGCTATGTGCAATGAAGTTGCTCATTAGAGCGTTATCTATAATAACAAACACTGTATAAACGCTAAATGTCCAACAATCGGTGAACAGTTTTGTAAATTATGGTGCATCAGCGTGAGAAGGTGTATTACGGCACCATTAACATGATAATTATGAAGACTGTAGCAACTTGGAATACATTTCTGATCGGATGCAAAGGCAAAATGCAGAAGATCGAGTCTGCCACAATTGAACATGTGTCCATGGCCAGAGCCCAGAGTAGATGCTCAAAAGAAAAATATTATTGTGGTGGATTGAATGGGATTCAGAGAGATTGTTATTCATTTGTTTTCTTAAAACTTTATTTAAATGTTGCTGATACTTTATCTTGCTGAAACTTGCATTTCTCTGAACAAAGCTTTTTCAGGTGTTGGTTTAAAGCAGGTACGGAGAGTGATGCGTGGGCTCTACAAAATTAGAATAGTTGAGTTAGGGGCTACAGAGGAGCCTGAGCATGGTGTGGACGGTGGTCAGCCACCCTCCGTGTCCCTGGGAGCCTCCGAGATATGATCTTCCCCACCTCTATGATATTTATTGAGCCCTATTGCCAGGTGCTGTGTTCTGTACTTCGCTGACAGCCACTCTTTGGGGCTGGGCTTATTGCTAGCATCACTTAGAGACGTGGGAACTCAGATTCCAAACAGCAAAATCATTGCTGCAAGGCCAATAGCCAGCCAGTGGTGAAGCAAGAGGTCCACATTTCTCACGTCCTCTCACATTTTATTTTCCTGGCCTAGCATGACTTTAGACTGCTCATCCTGCCCCAGACCTCACGTCCTCCTTCCTCCTCTCTGGAGATTTTGGACCCAGATGACTTACCACAGTTACTCTTTGACCTCACAGAGCCTATAGGCTCCCCAGTCGATAGGAGACTAGTCGCTGTCGGGATGGAGATGGAGAAGGTATAGGAGATTTGCCTTTGGGTTGTGGAGTTTAAAAAGGAAGAAATCAGTGTTTTCTTATTTCTTTATGATGTGTATCTTTTTCCTAAAAGTGACAGAGTCTGGGAAATAAACTGTGATTAAACAAGGGTACCATCAGTTCATGGCTTATCTCTAGGTTTTCCAATTTTTTGCTAATTGTAAAACTGGTACTGCTATTTGTACTGATTGATTCATCAAGTACATATTTCTTAAGGATCCACTCTGTGCTATACATGAGGGAAACGAGGTCTCTGCCTTCAAGGATCTTACTGATAAGTTCCTAGGGCATATTCAGACCTGGGGAGGCAAGAAAGATTTGATGCAAAGAAATCCAAACACATGGTGTTAAGCATTTCCCGGCATACCTAAAATTGCCCATGGAGTTCATAGAATGAAATAATAATTTTCATGATGGAAAAAGAAGAGGGAAAGGCAGAATGGGAGCTTAGGGATTGCACGGTGCTGAAGCACATTTACCACGGCAATCAGAGTGCTGCGGACGATTCTCCAGCAGGTTCTGAGCTGTCCCGAGTAACCACCTGCTTGGAGAGGGGAGCTTGGAGTAGGGGCACTGGCTCTGGTCCCAGAGCTGCCTCCTACTGGGTGACTCTGGGCAGGTTGTGGAAGCCTAGAGCCCTTGGCAGGGTGGGGATCTGAAGGTAACCAGCTCAACCCCCATCCTGTTGTGAGCCTGAAAATCCACCCCATTAGGGAAGAAAGATAAGGGCAGCTCCATGTAGCCCCCTGTTTGGGCTTCCAGTCAGCCTGCTTTCAAGCATCACGGTAGGACCATGGGGTCAGTGCCATCTCATCACAGCGCCCAAGCATGTGAGACCCAAAAGGAGAGAGAGCAAGTGAGCTGTTTATCCTGGGGCAGGTTCTGGGTCTCCCTAAAATTTCTGTAGCCCAAATGAAAGGAGAGGAGCGGGCCAGAGAGCAAGATTTCTGGGCTTCCTCCCATGCAAGCAAAGAGTCCTGGGCCAGGTTACCTGTGGAGGGGACCGTGTGGCCCGAGCATCAGTGAACACAGCCCAGCCCCAGCCCTGGCACCGGACCACTCCATATAGGACTCTGTGGAGGAGGGGCTGGGGGATGAGGGCGGCAGCTGTGGCCAGTGGTAGGAAGGAGGTGTTTTGAGGCCACCCCTAGAGCTCTCCATTCTGGGTAAAGCAGGGATGGTAGCATTTCCTCCGACTGTTGGCAAATGAGGCCCACGTATGCTAATGTACAGGAGGGTTTCTCTACACCGGGAAGCACTGTGTCTGTATCTCAAGGAGTGTGCTTCAAGCGAATTTCCCAACATGGGGAACGGCTTCCAGCTCTCCTCTGCTCCTCTGCTACTCCTTGGCCGAGTGTGCTAGTCCTCAAACCTGCCAGCTGCTCTCCTGCCTCGGGGGGCCTGTGCGTTTGCTTGTTCCTCTGCCTACAAGGCTTTTCCTCCAGGTATACCCTCCCCACGTGCTCCTTTACTTCCTCCACTCCCCTCCTCCAATGTCACCTCCTCCCAGAGGCCTTGCCCTGCAGACTGTGGGTGCCCTGCCCAGGTCCTGCTGCCCTGTTGGCTGCTCAAGGTCACGCCCGCCTCCTTTCCCCAGAGGCCAGCTGTTGGCTGATGGAAGCCACCATGGCCTGTAGATTATGTCCCCAGCTCCGTACTCACCACCTGCTGGATCAAAGCTGGACTTGAGCTGAAGCCACACCTTTCATCCTTTCTCCATCTCTGCTTGTAGGGACGAAGCTAAAACACAGCTCCAGTGAGAACACACCTGCTGTCACTCTTGAGCCCCTTACTCTGCTTTATTTTTGCTTCACGACATGAATTCTGCCGGACATCACGTGCCATGTTTATTTACTGTGGCGCCCACTGCCCTGCCGCCGGGACCTGGCCCAGAGCTGGGCTTGTCACGATACCCAGTGATCCCACTGCTGGATTACGTGGCTCTCTGGGTAGAGCACCTGAGCTGGGAATGTTCCCCAGGTGGTCGGGCTAAAAGGATCCAGATTAACGTCTTCTGTTTCCCGACTCTGAAAGACATCTTCTCACCTGTCAGGATTAGGCCAACTAAGGGTGGGAGTTGATATGATTTTCCTTTGGAAGTTTTTGTGCTTAAAAATGTGAACGGAAAAGATATTAGGGATATTTCATGGTGACTGTTATTGGGGGGGTGATTCTGAAAGCTGGTATTTTGGAAAGAGTTTTGATCTCAGGGCAGAAAATTGCTCGTTCGTTTATTCAGACGTTTCCTGAGTGCCTGCTCTGTGCGACTCTGTGCCAGGTCCTGGGGACTGATCCCTGAGTGTGGTCTGCACCTTCAAGAAGCTTCCAGAGACTGGGGCTCTAATCTTGGGTTGGTCCTTAATCAGCTGCATGACCTCAGACAAGGCCTTCCCTTCTCTGGGGCCCTGTCGTCCATCCTAAAACATGTGCCTTGGGCAGGGGCATCTCTAAAGCTCTCATTCAGCTCTCTGTCTCAAGGACTGAGTCTTCCTTTCAGACAGGCTGTCTGATTTTCATGGCCATCAATATTTCTTTAATCATCGTTTTCTCTGGGGTCTGAAATTAAAGCTAACTGGTTTTTCCAGATATAATTTCAACATTGTCACAATCAATACATTTGGATCAAACTCCAGGCAGGAAAGAGGGTGGGAGGCTCCCCCCACGTCTCAGCTGCGGGTGAGCCCAGTGGTGTCTGGTGATGTCCCATTACCCACTACTGCTCCTTAGCTCAGTCCCCTGAGCTGTCAATGCCTGAAACCAGTGCCTGTCCACACCCTGCCTCCTGCTTCCAGCGCGTGCTAATGAATGCATCGATTTTCCTATTCTGGACCACAATAGTTATTTCAGAGATAAATGCCTCCTGTTTTTGAGGTTATTAAATCTGCTTCTTGTTGGACAGCTGTGGGTGGGTGGTGGCTGGGAAGACTGGCCCGGGTAGAGCTAGACGTGGGGGCAGTCTGGAATAGATCTCAACTCAGTTTTCAACAGACACTTGGACCAGTGCCTGCTCTCTGGGCCTCAGTTTCCCATCTGTAATATAAAGCACTGTGGTGGGTCTGAGGGTTACAGATTTTCTTAAAGCAGCAGGATGTTTTGATTACAGGAAATGTTATGTTTCAGACCATGTATAAAACAGATTAAATGGGGAGGCTCCTTTGGAATGGGGATTGGGAGGGAATCCCTCCCACTCGGCCTCCTCCCTGCTCCCTGCGGAGACCTGGGTACCACCAGAGAGCACCGAGGCTCCGAGGAGCATGATCTGGAAACCACCAGGCTGGATGGATGCGACCAGTCCTGTTGGGTTCTTAGTAAAGCATGAGGATGAGGGCTGGGGAAGTGGCCAAAGGAAGGGAGGGCCTGACTTGACCAGAGACACAAGCCAGCTGCACTGGGGGAGGCGGCCCGTCGGACCACGGCTCATGACCGAGCACTCATTTCCTGATGCCGGAACATTGGTGCCTTTTGCCCAGAACCTTGCTCTCCAGCCAAATCATGAGAGGTGACCTGATCCCTGTGGGGAGCGAAGCCCGCCCGCCCCTGGCACAGATGGGTCTGGATGTGACTCCCAGCTCAGATGCTTCCTAGCGGTGTGACCTTGGACAAGTCTCCTTATGTCTCTGAACCTCAGTGTCCTCGTCTGTAAAATGGAGATAGTAACCCCAAGCTAATTATAGTTTCCCATACACACCATGTGGTTCTTTGATTCAGTGCCATCACATGCATTTTCATCCTCAGCAACAATAATAACACAATGCTAAGCTTTAATTGACCACTTACTAATCAGTCTGTGTGTTTAATTTTAATGCTTATGTCTAGCCTCCAAAAAGAGAATGGTCAGTATATCTACCTTCCAGATGAGGCTCAGAGGAGAAACTAAAACAGCTGTAGGATTTGAAACCAGGTTTGTTTGACTTCAAAGTCTGCGTTCTTGCTTCTGTACAAAGCATCTGGAACCCAACCACCCTTCTCTGCTGTGGCTGTGAAGCTCTGAATCATTTTTGTTCTTTATAAAACACAGAATTTCTGAACCTGGGTCTGGAAAACGAACTTTGAGGGTTACTACATCTGTATCTATAGTACATTGCTTTGAAATTCCTGCCGGCACAGAAGGATCGTGTCCTTGTCTTTGCCGGCTGTCACTGTTTCCACTGGTTGGTTAATTACTCCCAATCATTCAGCAACCAAACCCCTTACCTATAGTGGGTTCTATATTGTTTGCTGGGGATGAGGAAGTCAACAAGACACAATCCCTGCCCTCAAGGAGCTCACAGTCTAAAGCAGACACACATGAACATTAGAAAATGAACTTGCGCAGCGGGAGCTGTCGTGATGGATGGGCTGTGGATGTACAGAAAGGCCTGGAAGGCTTCCTGCAGGAGGTGGAGGCTCAACTTCCTACTGAAGGATGAGTGAGGGCTAGTCAAAGCCGGAAGGGCAAACGAGTTGGCCATGGGGATCTGGAAAAACAGAGGCCAGGTATGTGTGAAGCTGTAAGGAGGGCACGGGGGTTTCTGGGGGGCCAGGGGCAGTTCCAGTGACTGGGAGAGGAGCAAAGAGAGTGGCTAATGAGAGGCCACTGGGGAGGTACGGTGTCTGCTTCTGGGGAGCCAGGTGGCTGGGACGTGGTCCAGAAGACAGCTTCGGCCACTGAAGCAGCCCACAGAATTCTGGAAAGATCATTCAGAGAGCCCTGTGGATGCTGCCTTCGAGCAGGGGCCCAGAGGGAGGTGATGGGGCCTGGACCAGGGTCGTGACAGTGGAGTTGGAGTAAAGGGGGTACATTTCGTATATTGAGGGGCTGGATCTCCAGCACATGGTGAATATTGGCCATGGGGCCAAGTGACATTCTGGGGTGGAAAAGGGTCTGTGCAGTGGGGCGAGTAGTGACGCCTCCCACGAAGATGGAGGAGCAGGGGGCAGCTGATGCACTCGGCGTGGGGCGCGGCGGCTCTGGAGGGCCAGGGGGCATAAGGGTGGAGATGGCAGGAGGCTCTGAGGCACATGGGCCCCAAGCTCTGGAAGGTGAGTTAGAGATGGAGATTTGGAATCATTAGCTCACATACTGAGAGAGTTTGGGATCATCCACAAGGATATGTAGAGAGAAAGGGAGAGAGACAAGGAAGCTTACCCCCACCTGGATGAATCAAGCCCTAAAAAGATAAGAAGCCCCGGAAGACAGAAGCTCCTCCCTGGAGCTTGTAATGTGCTTCCCAAAGCTACCACCGTAATACAGAGCATCATCGAAAGACCCTTTCATCTCAGAGAGTGAGCGTCATGCTCCCACAGTATTATTTGAGAGCTGTTACTAAATCCATATCGCATCCAATGTCTTCGTTTTGCAGAGGGTAAAAAAAATAAAATAACTGTTCATTTTGGTTACTATTTCTTTCTAACTATATTCCCTTAATGAGGCATTTGCCTGCAACACAGTCTGTTATGTATTCCGTGTTTTATAAAAGATCTCTTGGGGAAAATAACCCAGGAAACACAATTTTTCGGCACCATCTCCTTTTATTAAGAATAATGAAAAGGAAACAAGAATCATTCTCCCAGTCAAACACACTTCTGCTCCCTCTTATTGGTGTTTTTATGACAACCGCCAGGTCGTAGTGCAGGCATCCACAGTTGCTCCCGCTCAGATATGCCATTTATGGCCTTTCTAACGACCCAGTTGCATGTACATTAAGGCAGGGCTGTGTGTATATAAATATATTGGACACATATATTTATATATCACCCATATCTGGGTAAGTGTTTGGAATAGTGCAAGACCTTAAAATTACACATACACAAAATGAGCTCTTTGCCCAGAAAACCAATCATCCTTCCAAATGGGCACAAAGAGCAAAAAGGGAAACTGACCCAGGAGGGGGAATGCAGAAGAAAAAGGATGAGGAGTGATGTTGTTAACTGGAAGTTCTGCTCGGGATTATGGACGTACCTGAGGGTTCTCCACACCTTGTCTGTGGGTGAGTTTGGCCCCGTTCGCGGCTGGATGGCTCTCCATGGGCAGGAGACTCCTGCCCGCGGCTCCAGCCTGGAGCTCCTATCAACACTTTAGATGTGTAGATCCAACTGCCAACTGGTCATCTTCCCCTGGATGGTCAGCAGGCACCTAACTCAGCTGGTATAAATCTGTCGGTATAAGGTCCTCTTAGCCTCTTCTCCAGTTACTTGGTGCATGCTATTATCTCAGTTAATTGTGGCTCTACAAGTCATCCCGTGGTCCCAGACAAAGGCTACCCCTGATTCCTTCACTCCCCTTTAACTGAGTTGGCCGATATTTACTGGGTCACTACTAGGTGCCAAACACTGTGCTCGGCACTGTGTCCATGAGAGGGACTGACATGCTCCCTGCTCTCAAGGCGCTCACAGTTCCATGGGAATCCGGAACCACCTGTGGATTAAGAGTGTAGGATCCAAAGTCAGAAACACCCAAGGTCAGAGTCCAGCTCTGCCATAGCTTTGCTGCCTGACCCTGGGCTCTTAAGCTTCAGTTTCTTCATTTGTAAAATGGGAACAGTGAAATCCCTACCTCATGGGGGGCTGTTGTGAGGTTTAATGCACTGACTCACATGAACCGCTTCTCTCAAAGCCTGAGCGCCGGGCAGGAGTTTGACAAGCCCGAGCCCTCTTTAGCATTGGCTGGACTGGATGACAAATCACGTGCTGCCTCCTACACATAGTCTCCCCTTTTTCCCATGTGGTTTTTAGTAGGGCACATGGCTGCCCAGAGTAAAGGTACATTTCCCAGTCTCGCTTGTGGTTATGTGTGTCTAGAGTGGCTCAGCTGTGGCCAGTGAGACTTCTGGAAAGCCTTCTACACCCATTTCTTCAATCTCCTGCTTGGGATTCAGATGTGATGGCTGGAGCCACAGCAGATCTTTCAGTCTATGCATTAGTTAGGGTAGGTGTCACAGTTTGGAATCCCCAGGAGGCAGAAGTGGAGATGGAATTTATGTGCCAAAGGTTCATTAGGGAGTTCCATGGACATCTACACCCATGGAAGGGAGAGGGAGGGAGCAGAACTGGGCAGAGGGAGGGGTCAGTTATGATATAGTTGTGGTGCAAGTGGGCCTCTATACCCCTCTATACCTCTGCAGTGGTCAGTCACTGGATGGGGGCCACCCCAGGAGGGGCATGGCCTCAGCAAGTGGCCTCACAGCAAAGGCAGTCCTTGCAGGGATGGCAGTTGAGGGCCATGTGCTGACAGCACTCCCAAGAGATGGGCCGCAAACCCTTCTTTGAGGGATGTCTGGGAGGGGCAGCTCCGTGTCGATCTCAGTAAGTCACTGCTGTAAACAGCTCAACACTGCAAAGCTTATGCTTTCCTCATGTGACAGTGGGTATCCTCGGTCTGGTGGTGACTCAGGGACCCAGGCTCCTTCTGTCTTGTGGCCCTGCCTTCTCCTGAATCCTCATAGTTCAACAGGCAGATGAGAAGAGAAGGCAGAGCTCTTGTGGCAGTTTTGTTGGCCAGGCTTGGCAGAGACACTTCTGTGCACATTCCCCTGGCTGGAACCTAGTCCCTGGCTGCACCTAACCACGGGAGAGTCTGGGACATGTAGTTTAGCTGTGTGTTCAGGAAGACAAAGGGCAGAATCTGGTAAATGCCTAGCCAGCCTCTGTCAGGGGCTGTGAAAGGAGGGCCACCCTCTGGAAAGGCAGAGAGGTGGCCTGGAAGGAACCTGAGTCTAGGATTGGGGCATCCACAGATACATGTTGGAAAATGTATTGCTGGGCTTGGTTTATGTAGGAGAGACTCAAACAGAAAGAAAGAAAAGGGAACAATCCAGGGTGATGGGGGCCGAGATTGAGTAAAGGAGGGGCAGGTATTCCAGGGAGGGCTTCTTAGGGATGGTGAGTCTGGCCTGAGGTCTGAAGGTTGAGCAGAGTTGACCAGTCGCCAGAACTGACGGTGAGAGGTACAGTTCTAGTCACTGATCCAAAGCCAGGGCATAGATGATATTTTACATGAGTCTAAAGACTAAAAAATAAATGTTGGATCCCCTAAGAAAGGAAGCTCCAGGAGACAAGGAAGATGTCTACTTTGCTCAGAACCTGGTCCAGAAAATAAATGAGTAAGTGAATGAATGAACGTATCAGTGTGGGACAATTCTCTCAGCCACGCCCAGCCACCTTGATGGCGCCTCCTTTCCCTGCGCTCCATGATCTTCCCTCAGGTGCCTATAGTAGCGTACATGTACTGCTGTCCTCTAATTACTATGCGATGTATCTGACTTACCACTTGTCCTCAAGGTCAAGGACTTTGCTCATTCACCCTTATGTCCCCATCATCTAGCTCAGCCTGGCACATGGAGTCCTAAACAAATGTTTGCCCAATAAGTGAACAAGCACAGTAGTCCAATTTGTCACGAAGGGTTAGAAAAGTCATTCTGTGGTTGAACTGAAATCTTTTTCCTTCTGTCTTCTGCTAATCCAACTCAGTTCCTCAGACATTTATTGGGGTCCTGCAACAGTCCAGGCTCTGTGTTGATATACAGGGTGCGCTATAAAGACAATAGAGCTGTGTGCTCTACAGCTTTCTTGACCAGCTCTCTCTTTTCAGAACAGCCTGTGGGGCAGAAAAGATGGGATCTTGTTCCATGGGCTCCTGCTGTCTCTGTGTGTGAGTCCCTGAACCTGTCTGGCTCTCAGACAGGGTGCTGCAAGAGGGGTGCCTGCCCAGCTCAGGCAGAGGGAAGCAAGCTCTCTCCTGCAGGGCTGCCGGAACAGTGCTGGTCTTAGCTTTCAAAGGAGAAGTTTCAGATCTGCCCTTCACCAATGTGCAGCTCCAATAGCTCCAACCGGGGTACCCCTTCTTGTTCATTCATTCATTCTGTTTCATAAAGCAAGCCCTGGTCCAGGTACTGGGAGGCTGTGGGGAAAATGGAAGTTCCTAAGGCCAGGATCCTCACCTGATCCTAAACTACTTGATGATGCAATTGACTTACTGCTAGTCTACTGCTTTCACACCCATAGGCAATGAACTATTATTGACGGAGTCATTGTATAAAGAGCTCCACCCAGTGCTGTGAGTGGAAGCTGAGACACAGGTGGATTATGGACCTGCAGGATGCAGACACGACTCTAGTGCTCAGCCTACCACCATGACAGTAAAGCCAGGTATAAACCCTTTTACCCCAAGAATGTTCCATTGTCATTTCTCCATCTCATTGAATCCATAGTGAAATAGCCCAGGGCTGAAACTCTCAGGCAAGACAGAGGGCTTCGGGGCTTTAGAGATGCCCCACCGACTGTGGCTCATTCGTCTCATGATAGTTTCCCACTGCAGGCACCTCACCTGTAATGCTCCACCTGAGGGCTTTATTTTTGGCTGCTGGAGGACATGTACCCATGCACAGAACGGGCTGGCAATGCTGAAGAGTCACCCAGTGCAGGTAGGAGTTGGTGTCTAACCATTGCAGCTTCCTTACCTGTCATGAGGGACCCCTCTGGGGCATGTCCTACACTATCTACCAGAGGTCCGCAGAGGGCCTGAGCCCTGGGTGCCCACAGAGGAAACCTGTTCATCAATATACCTTCTTGTCTTTCCCTGATTCCTTTCCTCAACCCCTGTGGGTACTTCCTGGGATTGCCTCCAAACCGACCACCTGCACACAATTCCGAGTCCCATGGTTTGCTTCCGGGGGAGGCCAACCAATCCGATACACAGAATCCTCTAAGCTGCTTCTTTAACAAGTATCGTGCTTAGTTTTATGACAGTAGAGTATGTGCTGTAATAGGGGAGCATGGGACCAAGAGAACATGCAGCATAGGCATGCCTGTGGTCTGGGGAAGGTCTCATGCAGGAAGTGATTTTAAGCTGAATCCATGGATTTGCTCAACTTTTTGCTTTGGACTTCTGCTGTACCCAGTTGTGTAGCAGTAGATGCAAATAAGCTCTCCTGGAGTTGTGCATCACATTCTGTAGGAGTCCTTCTGCGTTTCTTCAGAAGGGAAGGGGCATTAAGGAGAACTGGTACTTCTTGAGGGCCTGCTTGGTTGCAGTGCTGATGACAAGGGTGGTTTGCATCAGCTGTCTCGTGTAATTCTCAGTTTGGTCCTTGGAGGCTTGTGACATAGCTCACATTTAAGAGATGAGGAAACAGAGACCCAGATGGGACTGAAAGAGTGCACAGCCAGGCAGGGCTGAGCCAGTGTCGGCCCAGGCTGACCTCGAAGCCCGCCTGGCTGACGGCCTCTCCCACTAGCTCCTGTGCTGCACTTCACACTGCACTTGGAGAGGACCTCAAGGGGGAGGAATTTCTTATCATTCCAGTTCTACTGATGAGGCAGCTACTGTAGGTCAGTGAGCGGGTGTGATGGCTCCAAAGGCACTCTGTGGTGGACCTGGGACCTGAGCCCGCCACTGCCCTCCCTTCTCCATCAGGCTGCCAAGTCAGTCGGATGCCCGCCAAAGACCCCGAGGGAGTGTACACCAACCACAGCCCTCCACGCAGCTGCAATATAATTTCGTGGCTAAGAGCGCAGCCCTGGACGCAGACTGCCTGCATTCAAATCTTTGCTCCATTGATTAGAGCAATGTTTTGGACAGGTGTCTACCTTCTCTGTGCCTCAGTTTCCTCATCCATGAAATGGGGATAATAATAGTAACGACCTCATGGGGTTGTTGTGAGGATTAAATAAGATAATATACAAGGCATGTGCCTGTTTAGCAAAACAACATATAATCAGTAAAACACCATGATTCCAATTTGCTTGGTGTTCAGTCGGGTCAGATGCTGAGGCGAGATAGTTACCACAGGATTCCATTTCACCTTAATAAGTCGGTGAGGTTGGCATGATTAGCCCCCGTGTTGCAAAGAAGACTGGGGCCCAGAGAGGTTAAGTACCTTGCTTACAGTCACACAGCAGGTGACAGGGCTGAACAGTCTGACCCTTACCCTGGAGCTCCTCACCTCGTACAGCATCCCCTTGGCCCAGCCCAGTCTGCAGCTGTCACTTGGGGGCTGAGTCAATGGATCCCAGGCTTCCCTTCACCCCGTATGTCATTGCCGGCTCCTGGCATCGGAGGCATCTGAGGGCAGACAGGCTATTTTTCTAAGCCGCCTCCATGGCTCCAAGAGCAGATCGCTTCATTTTGCCGCCAACCCAGAACGCTGGCAGGACTGGCCAGACCAGAATCGTGCTGTCTCCGTCCCAAGTCCCAGATTACACAATCTGCTCCTCATCTCCATTGTTGCCCATTTGCAGGGACCCCACTAGCCCTCCCGAGAGTGCCCATCAGGGAGCTCACCCCACCCACACCCCAGACCCCTCCTCCCATGTCTCCAGCACTGAAGAACACACCCATCTTTTAAACCCTGGGCCCTGCTGTAATAGTAAGGCAGTAATTTATACACTTGGCCCCTGAGCCCCTGGCTGATTCGAAGGCATTGATCACCCCGGAGCTCTCATACATGATTCAGGCTTACTCCTTCAGCTCCTCTGCCAGCTATTGATTCCAATGACATTATTTATCAATTACGAAAGGTTTATTCCTCACTTGCTCCTGCACAAAAGATTCTGTGCATTTATTTTACAGCATGATTTATTGACACGTCACCATGCATTACATGGAAAATTGAATTTTTGGAGGCTGGAGAACCTTAGGAAATTTCACAGGTTCAATTAGACAGGAGAATATCCAAGAGTTTAATGATACAATTTTTCATCCATTTGCTGCAGCACGGCGAGGGGAGGGGCCCCGGGGCCAGGTCAGCTTGGAGCCCCACACTGTTCAGGTGTGTATCTGAGGATGAAGACCTCCAGTCTAAAACCTGCCTCAGAGACTGGGCTCAGGGCTTCTACTTACGGTCCATCTATTTCTTCAAGCTGGGTGAATCCTTTGTTCCCAGGACCATAAAACTTTCCCTGGGCTCTTGAGGAGGCATGCACCAATCTTCCCTTGATCTGGAGTAGAAGGAAGCAGGGCCCCCTGCAGCGTGGATCAGTGTAAGAGAGAAATGCTGACATAATACTTAGGGCCTGTTCATAGCCTCTGCCCACCCATCAGACCCCAGCTCAGTCGTGAGTTCCCAGGGAACGCCTTCCCGTGTCCTTCAGAGTGGATCAGTCTCCCGGGACACTTCCACAGTCTCTGCATATATTGCTGGGATTGTGTGATGAAAGCCACCCCCGCTTAGACTGGGACTCCTCAAGGGCAGTGTGCAGGGCTGTGTGTTGTCAGCCTGGCACCACTACCATTTCCATTCACAGCCAGGAACTCTGTTTCCCAGAACCCCTTTCCCTGTAGGGATCCAGGTTTTGCCAAGGAGAGGCAACTGCAGGAGCGCTAGACGGCGAAGGAGAGCAGAAGCCGCGGCGGTTCTCCTGGCGGTCAGAGGCCGCGGCTTCCTGTACTCCTCCCCCCGTTCCCGCTTTGGCGAATCAGTGTGGTGCTTCTTTGACGTGCCGGTGAACCCTGGCCTCGCCACCTGTTCCAGCATTTTGGGGCTGACATTTTTAGTGACTGCTTCTCTGATCCTCCAGCTCCTGCCTTCCATCTCTCCACTCCCACAGCAACTCCCGTGTCTCCTCCCATATGTGTGTAAACCCTAGGCTCACACGAAACCCTTGATTCCTATTGTACCTATGGGGGGTCCATTTTCCTGATGGGGCCTCAGGCTGACACAGTGACAGAATTGTCTGTTTTGCTTTCCTTGCGTTTTACAGTCTCAAGTGTGTAATAGATGTAGTATACAGTCAACTATGTTGCATTTTATTAATGAATGGAGACTCTCCCTCCCCTCTGACTGGCTAACTCCTACTTAGCTTTTAAAAGCTCACCTCCTCCAAGAAGCCTTCTTTGGTTCTGAGTGTGTCAGGATACCTTGTCAGGGCTCTCGCTATTGGAGCACGTATTGTGTTTGGTTATATGCATCTGTTTACTTACCTATATGCCGCGGTAGATGATGAGCTCTTTAAGACTAAGGATGAGACTTGGTGTTTTTCCATTGCTAGAGGGCTGACAACTTGAAGAGTCCTCTAGAGAGGGTTAAGGATGGACTGAATCATTTATTTGCCTGTCTGTCACCGTTGCGTGTAAAAACAGTATATACCAGTTACTAGATCCTTTCATATCCATTTTCTTAATTGACACACAATAACCCCTAGGCTGGGCAGGGGGTGGCTTCCCTGGGAAGACGATCCAGTATCAAGCATGTTGCCTGTCCTAAGAGTGAAACCCTCAGGGCTCAGGGATGGGAATGAGGCACCCCTCTCCTTCTCCAGAGCTGTGTGCTCCACAAACCGAAGCCAGACAGACTTTGGAACAAGCATTAGGAAAATCAAAAGAAGAAGCCATAATAAATTATATATTTGGAACTAATCTAGTCATAATTAGGCAAATTGAATATTAAATACTCAAATGGAAACTACAATTTTGGAAAGCTAAAATTTAGCGTTGAAATCGGTGTCTGAGATGTTTGAAAATGAAAGATCATTTGGATCGCGAGAACCACCATTTATTTAATCAACTCTCTATTTTCTAAAATGGGCTGGAGAGTAATTTATATCCCTTTGTAACTGTGATAAAGCCACACGTCACTTGCTACAGATATGCTTTAAGGAACAGATTCATTCCCAAAACGCTAGCCTGGAAGCAAATTTCTCTAAAGTGAATTAAATTTTCCCATTGATTTACGTGATTAAATTAAGGATGTGTTCTCGTGGGAAAAGTTGACCAATAAATGGAATTAAATTCTTTTTTTCTAATGCAAGAACGGGGTAGCGGAGCGGTTGCAGGATATTACAGGTGCTGCGGGCCGTCGCCATCACCCTGCCTCCCGGAAGCTGCTGTCCTCACCTTGCCACTTCTCTTTGGCGCCGTTCTTTACAGGGAGGGGCTGCTGGGAGCTGTGCTTGAAGGCCCCGCCCCCTCCCAGATTTGATTCCCTATGTCTTTGATTTTCTTCTGACTGCTCCCAGTGTTTTACACAAAACCAAGAATTGACCGTAGGCATGGAAAAAAATTGATCGGTCGTTTTGTGTATTTAATGGCTGGCATTTAAACCGAGAGATATTTCAGGTTAAAGAAGGCTGTTTGCAAACATAACGAAATGCCATAAAAATCAAATATATGCAGCCCATACACTCACCATCACCAAATCAAGTCCACAGACGAAAGTCGGGTGGCATCCTTACAAACTCCTGATTGAGAACAAGCCGGCCGCTGTTTCAAAGGCGATTTTCATCTAAAAATGGATTTTCTTCATGCTTTCCCCATGATTTAAATTAGAGAGGAGGATGGGCTTTTTTTTTTAGTGAAATAAGATCTTTAGGAACATGTGTTTTGATATTTAAGCTCAGATTGAAATTTCTGAATCTACATCGATGGCAAAAGTGAGTTGGTCTAGAGACTTCAGAGATGGAGGACAAGCCCCAAGCCTCATACTGGATAAAATTAGTTTATAAAATGCTTTCGCATACTGTGTCTCCATCAGTTTTGACCACAACCTTGTCAGCTGGGTAACAGAAGCCCATTCTACAGATGAGGAAACCAAGGCCCCCAGAGGAAATGTGACTTCTCAAAGATTAAAGAACTAGTAACTGGCAAACTTGAGACTTGAATATACCAAATTCAGTGTTCTTTCAAATGAAATAATTACTCATTTAACAAACTTCTACTGAGTGCCTAGTATGTGTTGGATACTGTTCTAGTTTCTAAGTGGTAGAGTTGGTGCTCTCAGTAAGTTTATATGTAATTTAAACAAATAACTACATCCTTGTCATCTGATCCCAAACATGCCCCATGTCCTCAAATTACTAGAATCCTCTTCTAAGGAATAGAATTTATGTACTACTGTCTTAGCTGTATTTCTATCCCAACAAGGCTTTCTGGTTTAGAATTTGGCTGAGTTACATGCCTTCTCTAAACTTCAATTTCTTTGTCAAAGAGACGGCATGGCATGTTATTAAATCCCATGTTATTATCCCATCTCATGGGTGGGATTAGAGATGAGTCTAATGTGTGTGAATGAGGAGAGCTTGGAGGTTTGACCATGCGGGCTTGTAAAGCCCCTTAGGAGTGGGAGCTTCACCTAGGATGATGGGAAGCCATGGCCACAGCTCTGCTCTGCCAGGATCACTCTGGGCAGTGTGGAGGGGGAGCTTGGGAAGAAAGAGGGGTGAGACAGAGGCAGGGGGGCTGGAGGGATGCTGTCACAGTAATCCACAGGTGAGGGCAAAGCCCAGCTCAGGCATTCATGATTGAAGTGGAGAGGAGAGGGAGGACTCAACACTATTTCTGGGTTCAGCTCAATGGGACTCACTGACATATTTGCTGGGAAGAAAGGGAGAGCTGGGGTGAATGCCAGCTGTGGAGGGTTTGAGGAGGCTCAATAAATAGCATCTTTCCTCCTGCCCAAGTTTTCAACCAATTGGGAAACAAAGCAAGAGGTAAGCAATAGAAAAACAAAAATACCAATGATACTCCTGTCAAGACTGGTGCTGGAGAATGTGGCTTGCACCTCGGGCAAGTGTAATTCTTAGCAGTGAACCTTAGAGTCAGGAAGCCCTCTCCACCTTGCAGGTGGATGGGGCACCTTGTTCCTGGGTTCAGCTTGTTTCCACAAGACAGGACAGAGAAAAGTCTGGGGACACGTACCCCTTGTACCCCAGAGGTGGAGTGTCTGATGTGTGGAGAGTGGCCAGGAAGATTTCACCGTGGGGCTTCCTCCTCCTGGTAGCACACATCAGGAGTAGGAAGAGCTTGGGTTTCCCATTTGTGCCGTTTATTTAAGCGGCAAACCCAGGCTGAAGGGGTGGCTTGGGAAGACTTTGGTCAATGGAGGTGGCTGGTGGGTAGCCGGATATGTAGAGTCTAAAACTCATGGAGAGGGATGTGGAAGCTGTCAACGGACAGTAGTGGCTGGAGTCATGATAATAACAAGGGTAGCCGGGGTGAGAAATGACACCATTGAAGAAGAAGAAAAGCAGGCAGAAGGCAGAATGGGAGGGAATGAGAATGAGAAGAGGGAAAGCATGCTGTGAAGGAGACCCAGAAAATGTAGGCGGGAGGTGAAAGGAATACAGATGGGCATGGGAGGAACAAAAGCAAAGGAAAAGAAGGAAGGATCCAGAGTAGATCAGGAGCTCTTGATCCCGAATGACTTGGATTGGAAATCTGTTCCTATCATTGTTCAGCTATGACATCTTGAGTTTGGTGCTTAATAAGTGTGATGATGATGGCAATGACGTGGCAATGATGGTGAAGACTGATGAGAGCGGCTGCAAGAAGGCAGGGACACCAAGCTGGACAAGGTCAAAAACTGCACGAGAGAATAGTTGACTCTTGCAGAATCTGTTGTGGGGAACAGCATTAAGCTCATGGAACAATTAGATTTCCTTGCCATGACTTCACCTTCTAGTTCTCCAATACACTTATTCTAATAAGAGGGCTTAAAAATACACCCCCAAAACTAATATTACAGGCATGGGGGTGGATGCATATGCAAGGATGTTATTAAAACTACCTTGATTTTAATAAATTTACCACCAGGTAGCAATCTCTCAATGTCGCCTCTTTCCAATTTGCATGTGTAACTGGCATCTCGTTAAAACATCATTAAGAAATTGAAAACTAAGAAGACACAAACAGACGCAGTGAAGAAACAGGGGGGGCCGGGGGAAGAGGCTGCGGGTAGCGAGAGAGAGGGCGGCTTGCACAAAACACGAGAAACTGACTTAGTTATCAAAACCCAATCTGATTAACAAGTGAAGGGAATCAGCGTTTACATAGATACTGTTTACAAATTGGCAATTACATGACTTGTGTGGAAGCTTCGTATTCCTGGAATGATTGGAAATTGCAATAAAAGCTACCGTCATTTTCCCTTAACTGGACCATCATTTACGTGTGCAGGAGAGCTTTTTCTTCAAAGGATTAACACAAAAAGCACAAACCCCACGGTGACTGGGCTTTTAGGTTCTGCTTCCTTTTGTGTGGCCAGATTAGCTTTTCATCTTTTTTTGGAAGTATGTGGTTTTACTATTATAAAAGAAGTATACAGCCAATGGTGAGAAAAAAACTATATGAAAATATATTGGCCCAAACTAATCTTAAGAGGTGATGTAGTCAAATAAAAAAAAGCACAAGCTGTGGAGCTGGGCAGGTGTGGGTCAGACTCCTGCATCTGCTGCTCACAGGGGAGCTGGCTTCCTTGTCTGTAAATTGGGGAGTGTGGTTTTGGGAGGATGAAATGAGGTGGTGATGGTGATGTGCTGGCATATAGCATCTAGTGCGGGTCATGTGCTCAGTCTGTGAGAGTTCGTACATTACACTATTTCCTTCCTTTCTTTTCATCTAAAGGTACCATTCTCTTCCTTGAAATTCTTTACCGGTATTTTGAACTCTGATACCTAAGGCCTTCCATAACTTGGCACTAACATTTGAATGATTACATATCTATAAGTATCATATAGATAGAGAGTATCAGCAAGTAGTAGAAAGACAAAAATTTTTGTGTGTGCGTACTTTTTGGTGTTAGGTTAACTGCTGAAGCAGCCCCAACATTTCGGAACTCCATAGACCTATAGAAGACTCATCCATTCTTTACTATGGGGCCAGATGGGGCTGAATACATCACTTCGGTTCATATTCCATTGGTGAGAAATAATCACATGGCCTTAGGGAGGTGCAAGGAAGCTGGGGAATGTAGTTTGAGAAAGAGGAGTATGTGCAAGATAGGTGGTTTCTCGCAGTTTTTGCTCCACATACAGCTGCAACATGCAGGATCCAGTCAGACAGTCCAGAAAGTACCAACCAAACCGTCAGGGAATGGTTCCGGCTTAAGTAATTAAGGGCTAGGTGATAGGGATTATCTTATAAATGCAAACTGACTTCAAAGAAGAAAGAAATAGTGGTGCAAAGGAGGCAGCCACAGCATGGCAGGAAAAGGTTAATTTGTACAGGTAGGAGACCTTCCCCATTTGACCGTGGGTGAGACGGTCAGCTGGAAAACTGGAGTCCCCTTCATTGTTAACATGGGGCTAACTGTTCTTACATCACAGCATGGCTGCAAGAGAAACACTCCCTGTGAAAAGTTCAAACGAAATTTACTGGATAATTGCCAGTGTCCAACAAGGACTCCATGGAAGAAGTGTGGTTGGGTGGGTCAAGCGTACAGTGTGGGTATGTGAGGAAGAGGAGGGAGGGCAACCCAGGCCAGGGGGACGGTGAGGGCCGTGGCGTGGAGGTGCGACTGGCCCAGACTGCTGGGCAGGGACAGTGGCAGGGTTAGGCAAGCAGAAGAGGTCCCTTTTATGGGCCTCAGCCCACAATGCTGAAACCTCCTGTCTCTTTTGGTGCCCACGTCCCTCTGAAAACAAGACTTTGGAATCCAGGCCAGGTGATTTTGCCTGTGTGCCATGATTCTCCATCTTTTCATGGGCAGCTGGCAGGGCCAATTTCTAAGGAGATTTGTCAGCCGGGGTCAAGGCTGCTGCCCACCTGGAGATCCACTGAAAATTTGACTTAGTGGGTCTCTCTCTCTGCACACACACTGCGAATGCACAGACCTTGCGGGTTGTTGTGTCCTTCATAACCAACGACATTCACACGCAGGGTTCATAATCCTCCTGCTGGGCACTAGGGGCTGCGTGTCCCAAATGTGGACCCTGGAAGTGTGAAAGCTAACTGGGGCCCAAGGACTCACCTGTAGGTATCCAGCTGACAGGAGAGGCTGGTTGGGAGGCAGTGCTGCCTGGCGGAGCTGTGTCCCAGGGCTTCTGCTGATAGGTGTGGCCTTTCTGGCTGTCCCTCCGCAGGACGTATAACATCCCTGTGGCAGCAGGGAGGGTGGTGGTGAGGCTCAGAGCGCTAAGAGGCCTCCAAATATGTTCACAGGTTTCTGTGTTGCCCTTAACCTCACAACAGTGTTGCAAAGTAGGGGTTTTCATTCCCATTTTACTAATGAGATTCAGAGAGGGAAGGATTTGATCAAAGTCACACAGTGAGTAAAGACAACTGGGATTTGGGATCAGATTTTTCATGATAACCAACAAACCCCAGAGATAGTAGTTACTTTGGTTATTAATGAGACAATCAGCTAACATTTCCTGCACACTCTCTCTTAGCCAGACATTGTGCTGAGTGCTCTGCTACGCAAGACCTCTTTAATTCTCGCAACTACTGCAGGATGAAGGAACCACTCCTTCTATGTCCATTTCACAGAAGTGGAAACTGATGGGTCACTTGAGTTCGGTAACTTGCTCAAGGTCCCCCAAAGGAAAGTAGGGGCTCAGGCTTTGAACCCAAGCCCCCTGACTCTGGCTTCCTCTTCTGTAACCACTGTGTTAAATTGTTTTGTTAATGGTAATCTTTACATTTGTGTACCTTTATACGTAGTTTGTGCCACATTTATCTGTTCTTTAGATGGGGTGGGAAGATGGGGGTCTCCTCCTTAGTGAGCATTTACTCTTTTCTCAGTTCTCTATGAAAGTCACCTCAGCTAGATGCTCCAAGCAGTCCATGAGACGGGAGCACCATCCCACAGGTGGGAGAACCATGGCTCAGAGAGGCAGAGTGTCTTGGCCAGAGTCAAGGGCAAGGATTCAGGCTCAGATATATCTGCCAACAGGCGTTTCCTTCCCGGTGCAAGTTGCTGTCCTGTGTCTTGCAGCCACACCCCTAACTCCTTTTAGCCCTGGACACGGCAGGTTCTTACCATGTGTTGATTGAACCAACAAACAGATAAATGTCTCCACCCAAACTTCTCAATGTGATTCTAAGCCTCTTGGTTACAGGGTCTAAATATCTGTTTAAAATTGTCTTCACCTAGGCTAAGAGCCCCATGAGGTCAGCTGGTGAGAGATTTTTTTTTAAATTCTGGCATTTATTGAGCATGTACTGTGTGCCGGATACTGGCTTAGGTACTTGTGTGTTTTCGCCTGCCAGCAATGCTTTGAGTGGGTACCATTACTCCTGGGCTCAGGGAGGGCGGGTGTCCTGTTCCAGTTTGCGCAGCTCATGAGAGGAGCACTGTGATGAGAGCCCGGGCCTCCTGTCACTAGGTCCTGACCTGTTTGCATTGTGTCACTGCTGCTGGAGTCTGGGAGCCTGAGAAAAAGGGATGGGCACCAGGGAAAAAGTATGCCGGCTACCCTACACGTTAGGAAAAAAATAGGTAACTTTATTTGACTCCAAATACTTTGCTTTCTCTTTTTTTCTCTCTTTAATGTATTTAGAATTAGAGACAAGCTTGAAAGATGCCAGCAGGGCCTGCTAAAAGCCTGCAGAAATGACAAGGGAAGATTACACAGCTGGAAAAAACTGTTTCTTGTGACATAAAAAAGCAAAAACTGAAACAACAACAACAAAAAACCCCAAAGTGAGAAATGACAGCATCTGTGGAAGATCAGTGGGTGGAATTCACAAGAATCTGGGCTTTAAACCCAGGTAAAGAAGGCTTTCAGCAGTTAGGGTTGGCCAAGGACAAGTTAGCTCCTGGAGAGGTAGTGAGAGCCTTGGTCCTGAAGGTATGCAAGGCTGCTTATCAGGTGCTGAAGGGGCAAAGGAGGGGTGATCCAAACACCTAAGGGTTTCACTAGATAACCCCCATGAACTTGATTGCGACTTCATCCTATTGTTTAGAGGCTTACAATGACTGCTCCACTTACTGGACACATTTTACGTGCCAAGCACTGTTGTGAACACTTTTTTGGTTCAACTCAAGTGTCAGCTGGGCTTATCCTGCTCCTTAAGATCACATAAGATCACATCAACTCGGATCCCTGTTCCATGATTTGTAGAATGTTCAAAGCCCTTCCCATGGTTTCAGTGAATGTCCAAGGCAGTGTGAGTGTGTGTGTGTGTGTGTGTGTGTGTGTGCGCGTGCGTGTGTGTGTGCAGTGGGGCAGGGGCTCACATTCTCTAGGGCATCTCTATTTCTGAATTTCTGTTGCCACTGAATCAGTTCCCTTTTGGATGATCTTTCTGTCTGTACCTCTTCCTGTTCCAAGATACAGAACTCAGATCCATTACTTAGTTTTTGCAAAAATTCACTCGGGCATGGGGTGGATTGCACAGAAGGTTTGCAGCCACAGAGGGGCTTATGCTGTGGTTATGTAAGCAGCAAGAGATCTTCGTCATTCCTGTTCTTAAAAACCTTGTGCTGCCCTTGGGCATTTCCCATGGTCATTCCACCTTATGTAGGGTCTGCTCTTCTCACCAGGTCCCTGGCTCCTTTTTTCCCTTTTCTTCCTTGTCAGATAACCAGCCAACTGACTACCCAATCCACACACTTGCCAGCCAGCCAGGCAGCCAGTCACCAATCAACCAGCTAACCGGCCAGCCAAACAACCAAATGTCTATCATTTTTCAAAAAGAACCATCACCTGACATGCTGGGTCAAACTCCAAAATAAACAAATAGAAAGGAGAAAGGAAAGAAGAAAAAGCAGAGGACAGACTCTGCTTTACTCTGTAGAGCCATTCTGTGCTTCCTTGGCCTTAAACTCTACACCTGCCTTCCGGCCTCATCACACCCAGACAGGTCATCGAGGTGTTTTCAAAAATTTGCATTCACATTTCCTGAGAATTTTCCACTTAGGTCCCAGCTCCGTCAGACACTTTAGTTTTCAAACCTGTATCGTCTCCTTTAATCCTTACAATGACCCTACCTGAAGGTATGGTTGTTACCCTCACTTTACATATGAGGAAACCGAAGCTGGGAGAGGGGAAGTGGCTTGTCCAAGTTGGCATGGCTGGTGAGAGGTAGACCCAGGAGTGGGGCTGGAGCAACCTGACCCACACTTGTACCTCAGAAAGACTGGAATGCCCTGGGCCCCTTGACATCTGGTGCCAACTCTGAAGATGGCATTTAAAAAAACTCCAAGCAGATACTGTCACATTTTCTCCTTAGAGTAGCACTGGAAGTAGGTATTACAACTCCATCTCACAGACCCACAAAACTGGACTCAAGAGAGGTGGCTTGCCCAGGAATCTAACCCCTAGGATACGGTGTAACCTGGGATCTGAATCCAGGGCTCCCTGATTCTAAAATGCTGCTCTGAGCATCCCTGGGCTGGGCATGCCTCCCAGAGACGGAGATGAATGAGATGACGCAGAGGAGCTGGCATCCGGTGGGGCAGTCAACCGTGGAAATAGATGTTCACAATGATGAATTCTCTAGCAGGACTTCTTGGCACTCGAGTGTCACAGAGGAGGCATGGCCCTCTCAGCTGCCCACTGGAAGCCTCACAGAGGAAGTGACCCTGGAACGAGGTTCAGAGGAGTGACCGGGAGTTCAGCACATGGACACCTGTGAGGAGGGAAAGGCCGTTCCAGGCGGAGTGGATCTTCTAGGGAATGACAGCCTCCAGAGCCAGCCACGTTTGTGTGGGAAGCTGCAAGCCTGTTGGAAGGGCCAGCTGCCCAGTCACAGAGGGAGGCGTGCGGATGGAGGTGGAAGACGTCCGCAGGGACCAGCCCGAGAAAGGCCTTGAATGCCAGGACAGGGATATAAACTTGAGCCTGAGGGTGATGGGGAGCCACGAGAGGTCTCTAAGTGGGGGAGTGACCTGTCTTCACCGAGCAGGGTGGCAGGGCGCCGTGGCACCACACACACGTGCACACACCTGCTTAGTGCCCTGCCGTTCTCTGCCACATTCATCTTCTTTTCAGGACTGGGTACTGGAGGTTTTAATGAACTCATTATTCATGCCACTGTCAGGTGAGTCCAATTGTGGTGGGAGGGCAGGTGGAGGGCTGGTTCTGCAGAGGCCACGCTGCTGCTGCGATGCCATCATCAGCCGCTCTGGCTCTGTTCCTAGTGGAAGCTCATCCAACCTGTTCCGCACGGCCCGTCCCTCCCGCCCCTTCCGATCCCACACTTTGCTGCCTCCTGAACTCACCGACATCCATTCCAGTCGGTGTGATTGGAATCCCGTCTTCCAGGAGCTTGCCGCCATCTGTCTCTCCCTACGTGCTGTCTCGGTTGGTGCCTCTGCATCTCTATCTCACCACTGGGCGTGGGAAGCTTCTGTGTGCACCCTGCATGGGCAGTCTGTCTGTCTCTCCTGGCACCCCTTCCCCCAGAACAGGTACGCCCGTCCCTCTGGTCTCCCTTTCCCACCCCTCTCCACCTTGGACTTTCTCTGTGACTCGCTCTTCCTTTTTTACCTCGAACCTGTCTGAATCGGTCTGCCTGCTTCCTCTCACCTTAGGGCCTCTGATTGTTCATCTCTTTCCCTCTCTTCCTCTCTACCTTTTCCCAGAAATTCTCTGGAAACAAACTACTCCAGAGTCTATTCAATGGAAGGGCACAAGGTCTTGCCCATTCCTGACCATTCTGATTGGACCCAAGTAATTCGTGGAAGGAGAGCTATCAGAGGGAAGCCGTGACGAGGCCACTGGAGACACAAGCATGGGGGCTCCAGAGCACCTCCTTTTCCTCCTTTAATCCTGAGCCACAGCCAGAGGGCAGGGAAAACCCTCCATATCTTGGAGTCTGGGAGTGGACGGGCAAAAAGACCCTTTGAATTTCCAGTGCTACCAATCTTTTTCCCAGACGAGGTGAATGAGGTTCAGATTCTGAGTGGAAGCCACAGGTCACTTCTGGATGAAGGCCTTGCCGTTTCATGAGCCAGCAGCAGGGGGCCCCGAGGGGCGTGGCTGAGCTACAAGGAGGAAGGAACCTGGGTCCGTGAATCAGAGAGATATCCGTGCTGTTTCATGAGCCAGTGGCAGGGGGCCCCGAGGGGCGTGGCTGAGCTACAAGGTGGAAGGAACCTGGGTCCGTGAATCAGAGAGGTATCCGTCCACCACGAACACCACCCTGGACTGTTAAGTGCTGAGAAAGGGCTGATTGCAGGTGACATTACCCCCTGAAAAAAGCAATGTTTGCCATAGGTTACTTCTCTGGACTCACTGAACTGCCCTTTGAGATATTGTCACTCTCATTCCTGTCTCACTGGTGACCAAGCTCTGTCCCAGCATTTCCTGATCTCCAAAGAACTGAGCTCTCTTGTCAGCTTCTCTGACCTGTCTCCCCCCTACTCTGCCCTTGCTCAAGATTTGCCTCCAGCATTGGGATTTTTTCTGCTCAAACACACCAGCCACAGTCCTGCCTAAAGGCATCCCTATCTGCTACACTCCCTTCTTGGACTGCTCTCTCCCCAGATCTTCGAAGTTTGTTTTTCCCTTGTCCCACCTCCTGAGGGAGATGGTCTCTGGCCACGCAGTCATAAACACTTGACCCCAACTCCCTGCGTGCATCATTCCACCCGTCATATCATCAGGGTTTGCTTCCTGCAGAGCCCTGGCCGCCGTCTCAAATTATCTTGTCATTTATCTGTTTATTCCATTAATGTCACAGCACACTTCCCATTAAGTTTCTCCTCCATTTTAGGAATAATTTCTAAAATCACTAAATAGTGGTCTCAGGATTTGGACCCAGGTCCAGCTGATTCTGTAGCCTATGTTCTTCCCACAATACCATGCTGTTCTCCTGACAAAGTAATAACTGGTGGGCTTATTTGAACTGTAATCATGAATTCCAAGGCAGGGGAAAAGGCACGGAATCTTGGGAGGGCAGGCCTGGCTTCACATCCTAGCACAGATGTTTTCCATTACTTAACATGTGTGAATGCCTTTCCTGTGAAATAGAGTTAATATACTTACCTCAAATGGTTAATCCGAGGACAGAAGGAGACAAGGGATAAAGCGGGCCACACAATGCACACAGTGGCGGCTCTGGTGCCTTCGGTTTCTTTTCTTATAAAGATATCAGCATTTATCCTAAGAGTTCCACCTTCATCTCAGACCAGGCCACTTGGCAGAGGAAAGAGAAATAAGATGCAAGTTTGGATTAAAGCATGAAGGATTCCAAAAGGCACCTGATTCATCCCTAACTTCCCTCTTGGGCTTTGTCGGGAAGCTAAGTTTACATCCAAGTCAGAGACTCCCCAGACTTTACCACAGTTGCTGTGCTGAAAGTGAACAGACTTTGGGATTTTAAATTTGTTCTCCTTTCCCCCCGTACAAAGCACAAGTGTCTTGGACAAGGGGCAAACTCATTACAGTTGGGTTTCTATCTGCCTGGTCCAGATGCGTGTGCTAAAATGGGAAGCCAGTTCCAATGGCCACCGTCCAGGACTGTGTGCACCGTGACTAATGTATGTAAGACACACAGAGGGTTCCTCTCTCCCAGCATCTGGACCAAAAAGAAACAGTTAGCTAGAGAAATTCTAGGCGAGCTCTCCAAAGTCCTCATTGCTTTTCACGTTACAAGGCAGTGAGGCTGGTTTAAAGCAAAGGAGCTCGTGATGGGACTGATATTATTATTGTTTTATGTGGATATTCCTGTACTGCTGGTGTTCGTAGGTCCAGACCAGAAAGTTCACTGTTTCTGTATTGCTCAGAGACTGGGTTGTGCCCTGATAACAGCCCCAGATTCTCAGAAGCATAAACCACAAGGGTTTATTTCTTGTTCGTGCTCCATGTCCGTTGCCAAATGCCAGAGGAGCTACACTCACTGTGACCGCTCGGTGTCCTGTGGAGGGGTCACCCTGGGGAGCTTTCCCAATTGCTGGGCAGGAGACAAAAGAGCTTTTGGAGGCTCTCACAATGATAATCAACTGCTCAACCTAGAAGTGACACATGGCACTTCCATTGCCCGCTCCTTGGCCAGAGCTCTACCGACCACAAGGGGAGCAGAACATGCAATCCGACCATGTGTCCAAAAAGGGGAACAAAAACGCTCGTCCACAGCACCTTATTTCTGTTCCTCACACTTCCTGGATGGCTCACCAAGTCCAGGTGACTCAAATCTCTTCATTTGCCAAAAAAATCCCGTCCCCTCCATTCCGTGGCTCTGACCCCTGTCTCCGCTCAGCCTCTGCAACCTCTCCTGTAACTGTCGCACCCACCTCCAGCCTTGTCTCTTCCCAGTCTTGCTCCTTATCACTCATCCTCAGCATCTCAGCGTGATCCCTCTGAAGTCCCATGTCCTTTCCTTCCAGATACAAAGCCTGGAGCCATTGGCACCATCTTTTCTTCAACCCAGTCTAGATTTGTAGCAAGAAAAATAAAGGATATTTTGTTTGTTTCTAGGAAAAAAGACCTTTCAAGAGTCGTGATTTAAGGATTCTATTATTATTCTCATGCATGGAACTGCAGACACACACCTCCTGTTGGGGGTCCAACCCAGGTGCTTAATTAGCAAAGGGAACTCAATTCCAAGGAAGCAGGATGTGTAGTTGCTGGACGACTTCTCACATGACCTGCTCCTCAGCCAGTGGGAGGAATGCTGAGGGGTCTCGGCTTCTGCTTGGGTGTGGTTGGGTGCCTTTACAGCTCACGACCCACCGCTCTCCGCTGTCTTACCCCAGGGACATCTCCAGGCCCTCCTGCACGTTCCACCTACTCTCCCTCCAGGGGCTGTTTATATTCTTCCCCAGGATAAACACCAAGAGACAAAATTACCAACTCAGTCCATTCAAAATATTACCACCCTTTCTCTCTGCCAACACGGGCCTGTCTGATGGACCACGCATGCTCATCAGTTGGCATCATCTCAGCAACTCAGGGAGGTGGATAAAATTATCACCCACGTGGCAGATGTGGAAACTGAGGCCCTAGGAGGTGAGGTCCCTGGTTAGTAAGCATAGTTAGGGTTGGAATTGGGGTTTTCTGCTCCACACTACGGAGATCAGAGGCACTGGACTGCACATCCCACAGAGCAGGCTGTTTGGAAGTCCACACCCAGACTCAGTTTCTCTGAGTCATCCAGGCTTGGCCTGGGGCTCTGACCAGACCGGATCCACCAGCCCCGAGGCAATCAGGCTGTCCCTTGTCTGCTCCCCTCAGCAACAATGGACCAGTGCAGGCAATTACTGCCAGTTTACATAATAGGACAGAGAGATCACAGGGCTCACTTTGAAAATCTCCTATAAATGCGCTAATAATGCATTCATGTATTAATCCCCTTAATCCTGCCAAATTACCACAGACTCGCTCTTTGGAGTTGACAGTAGATTCTGTTGTTTCTTGAAGGCATCTCGTCCCTTCTTCCCAAAACACTCCTCAGGAAGCTGTGAGGTCCTGCGAGGATCGGGTGGCAGTAGATGGTGGATGACTTTTGGCAGGGGAGAAATGCTGATTCTTTTACAGAAAGATGATGACCTTCTAGCAAAAGAGTCCTGGAGTCTCCCTCCACAGGGAGAGACAGCCCAGCACAGTGAGCTGTGCCCTGGGCTGCCAGCCCCAACACCCACTGTGTGGCCTTGGGCTTAAGTTCTCGGAGCCTCCGTTACCTTGACTGTGGTACGTGGGTAGTGATTACTTGCTGCAGAGCTGTTAGGAAATCCCTCGGCTGCAGGTGTCCAAGAAACTGCCAGTGACTTTTCCATCTGTAAAATGGGAATGAGAACCCCCATCAAGAGGATGCAATGAGATCCCTTAGTCCCTGGCACACAGTAGCACTTAAGGAAACCTTTTCTTTTTCCTTCTTACACTTGCCTTATTTTTAATTAAAATGCTGCCTGAATTTCAAGAGAGCTTAGGAACAATGACTGTGGAGCTGAATGAGCTGTTCAGGTATTTTATTTGTGTGACACAAAGTACATGTGCTCACTGAGCCCCACCCTCCAGCGTGGAGGGAATCTCATCCGCAGGCCAACCTGCGTAGGGCACCCTATCCTTCCTTGTGGGCCTATGAGAGCGTGTGGGGCGGGGGGGGCTCCCACTGCCCTGGAGGCCTTAGCTGGGCTGCTGGCGTCAGGCCTGGCCTTGCTGTCCGCTGTGTTGGCTCCCGGCAGCTTCCTCTCCGGTCCTTCAGGGCCTGCCCAGTGGAGGGTGGGCTACCCTTGAGGCCCCACTCAGTCCTTAGCGGCCCCTCGGTGGGCCTCCTGTAGCGTCCCCTGTCGGAGGGCTGGTGGGTGAGCCGTCACCAGCCTCCGGCACGCTGTGGAGTTGGAATTTGGGAGGGAAGCCTCCACACCCCCATCCGTGTCACTCAGTTCTGGGGAGCTCTTCTGCTTCCATTTCCTCCATCCCCAGAAGAGGGTGGAGTTTCTGTGTCAGGGGAAGAGTGAGGTTATTATCTTCCAAGTGATTTTGGTTTGGAGCTCTGACATTTAGACTCTGTTAAAAACCCTCTCTGTGGCAAGAGCATTCAGATTTAGAATCCTAAGACTTGGCTGTCTATTTGGGAAGGGACAAGGGAATACATCTTTCATTTTTTCCTGGCATCCTAGGGCACTGTCGGAGTTAAAAATACACACACAAATTCACTGACACTCCTCCTCTACCAGGTGAGGACCAGTTCCTCTCCCGCTGAGTATGGGCTGGGCTTGATGACGTGACTCCAAGGGAGGGAATGTGGCAGAGGCGATGGTGTGTGTGGCGTGGGTCACAAAGAGAATGTGGCTCCTCCTTGCTTTCTTTGGAGCACTCACTCTAGGGGATGCCAGCTGCCATCTCATGAGGACACCCGAGCCCATGTGGGGAGGAACTGAGGCCTCCTGCCAATAACCCTGGGAACTGCCATCTTGGAAGCTGATCCCCTAGGCCCAGCCAAGGCTTCAGAATGACTGCAGCCCCAGCCAACATCTTGACTGTAACTTCATGAGAGACCTCAAGCCAGAACCACCCCGTGAAGCCACTTCTGGATTCCTGATCTCTAGCCACTAAGGTTTTGAGGCAATCTGTTACACAACAATAGATCACTAATGTAATTAACAGTGAAAACAAAACTCATATTGATATCCCAACGAGCAGCCTTCCGTGTATGTGTGTGAAGATGGTCGACTACATTCACTCATTCAGCACCTATTCATTAAAGCCCAAGACCAAGCATGGGGGGTGAGGTAGGCACACCAGTATCTGGGAGGTTCAGTCCAAAGGAAACAGGCTGTGACAATGTGGGGTGTTGACAGAGGGGGGCGTCCAAGGGTTTGTGGCAGCCAAGAGATGGAGCCCATGCCCTGACCCATCTCTGAGGCCAAGGAAGGCTTCCTGGAGGTGGTGACAGCTATGGTGAGACTCCAGGGAGGAGCAGGAATCAGCCAGGTAAAGAGGAGCAAGGAGCCTGCTTGTACAAGAGAATCACAAGTTCAAGTCTCTGTTTAGCATGTCCTAGATGTATGATTTTGGACAGGTCACCTCATCTGTCTGAGCTTTGGTATCGTTGTTTCTAAAATGAGAATTCATTCAATAATTCACTTAACAAAGGTCTTACTCTGTGCCTGCCTCTGAGCTAAGTCCGGCAACACCAGGCTGGTGACCAGAACAGCAGACCTTGCTCTTCAGGAGCCTGGAGCCCAGTGTGGTCCACATGCATGTGGTGTCCTTGCTCTGGGCCAGACTCACTGCTCAGCCCTTTGGCCAACATTATCCTGCAGTGATGTCATTGCTCCGAGAGTCTCCTCTCCGCGGCCTATGGCAGTCCTCCTGAGGGTGCAGTCGATAGGCCCGCGAGCCTTGCCTAAGGGTTACGCTTTGAGTTGGGAAGGACCTGTACTTTGCGTCTGCTCACAAGTCTGGGTTCTGGTGTCATATCACCTGGGTTTAAATTGTACCTCCAGCGTTTGTCAGTCTTGTGATGTTGGGCTAGTAGCTTCTCCATCTCTCTGAGCCTCAGTTTCTTTATCTAAAAAGTGGAAATACCGTAATGACATCTATGTCAAAGGCTTTCTGTGAAGGTTAAGTATAATACCAGCTCTTAGACCTACTTGGTGACTTGTCTAGGAAGTAGAAACAATCTTTGTGAAAATTTCTTAGCTGTGTAACTTGGTGCGTGTAGCATTCTGGGTACATGCTGGGACTCTGGGGCCTGTGTGCTGGGTGAGAGTCCCAGTTCTGCTATCGCTCGGCAGCTGTATGCACTTGGGCAAGCGTTTCATCTTCCTACCTCAGAAGGCGGCTGTAACTGGTAAATGGGTTATTGTAGGAGAAGTGCTTAGTCCGTTGCCTGGCAGTCAGCTTCATGAGTGTAAGCTAGTATTTTTTATGATGCTACCTTATTCTTTGCATTCTGCAGTGAGGGGCAGGCACGAACAGAAGAAATGAGCCATCCTCATGATGCAGGAGAATGGAGTATCCACTCTTGGAGGGCAGAGCACAAAGAAAAGAGCCCCTTGAGTCTATACCCAGACTGCGATCCAAGCTCCATCTGTGCCCTCCCCAGGCCACGTCTCCTGTGGTCCAGGGGACCCAGGATGCACTGCAGCACAGAGCCCACCCCGCTTCCCTTCATGGCCCTCCACAGTCTCCCCTCTGCCCAGGGCCAGGGACGCAGGGATGGCATGTATGTCAGGTCAGCAGGACTTGGGGGAGCTGGGAAGGGAAGGGGTGGCCACTCTCTTGGGCGCCCTGCCGTCAGTGAGCTGGAGGATGCAGACCAGCCTGGGCTTAATTGGCAAATGGTTTCTAGAGGGGTAATTTCGTTGACGTGCACCATGGGAGGGTCTGCAGGCCTTAATGACTGGCTCTGTCTGCTAAATGTGTTTACCAAAAAATAAGGTTATTGATTCCACAGATATTTTTTTCCCTCTTGCCATCCGCCTATTAATGTGAGTTTTATGTAACGGGACAAACAGATCACGGTGTAAACTCTTCTGAGAATCCCCTGTGAATGCTATAACAATGCTTTAATGTATTAATCCTCTTAATCCTGTCAAACTTCCAAGAAAATTTCAGGACATGCTGACAGGAGATCTGGCTCCCGGCACTGACAGCCGTGGCTGCATGTGGTGGTCGCTGCTTTTAACCTTTTGTGGATGGAGAGGTGGCCATGTGAGCAATAGGTACAGCAGAAGGAGCCCACATTCGAGAGGGTGGGAATAGGTGGAAGGGAGTCCGGTTTCAGCTCAGGGCAGAGAAAGGCAGCCTAAAGAACGAGGCAGCCTCCTGGGGCTTAAAGCACAGAGCTGGGGAGGCAGGCCTGTGGATAAAGCCTCCTGCATTTATTGATTCTGTCTCTCTGTATCTCTCTTGCTCACTCTCTTTGTCTGCTGGGCATTGAGCTAAGCACTTTATAATCTCCACAACATCCCTGAAGCGGGGGCTACCCACCATACTGATGTAAATTTCCCCCTTTATATGAAGACACCAGTCATATTGGATTGGGGTCCACGCTATTCGAGTCTGACTCCATTTTAACTTCACTAATGTGTGTTTAGACGGCTGTCAGATGGCAGGGGTGGCGTTCAGAGCTTGGTCTGACGCAGAAACTCAAGTTGCTCTCTTTCTCGTGGGCCAGGATTTGGCAAACTTCTTCTGTAAAGGGCCAGAGAGTGATTTGTTTATTTTTATTTTTTGACTTCATGGACCACACAGTATCTATCACAAGCATTCAACTCTCCTCTTTGGTGTGAAAGCAGTCAGGAAGGATACACAAACAAATGGGCACGGCTGTGTTTCCAATAAAACTTTATCAAAGCAGGCAGCAGGTTGAGTGTGGCCTACAGGCTGTATGTAGTTGGCCCATCCCTGGAATGGGAGATAATGGAGGCCAGTGGCATTCGAATAATATGTGGTTCGCTGGGATTCTGACAGTGAGGCGGGTAGACGTCCTGGGTGGCGTCAGCTTCCCTTGAGCAGGACACCCTTCTCCCTGCAGGGGCCTTGGTCTTGAGAAGCAGATGGAAGACTGGCTGAAACCCGAATGATGGCTGGACGGAAGCCCTGCTCTTCTTGGGTCTGGGTTGAGGGGGATAGGATGTGGTTTGGGGCTGGGGTGCCGACAGGAGCACGTGGGCTGGAGTCACCTGGCTGTGTGCCCTGGGAAAGGGCGTCTCCCTCCTGGCCTCCGTGCTCTGGTTGGTAGGTGAGACGCTCGGCCTTGCTGGTTTCACCGTCCCTCCAGGTCTGAGAGCTTACGTCTGGACAGCTGCCTTCCAGTCTTTGATCAGCTCCATGCAAGGGAGCACCTGCTAGACCCCATGCCCCGGCCAGTCGTTGGGCGCTGGGCCTGCCTTTGCTTCTCCAGAATGCTTTGTATCAGCAATGGGAACCTCCGAGAGCCACAGGGTGCTCACCACTTGGGGATGGTTCCACAACCACCAGGCAGGAAACCTGCGATCTAGCCTCCATGCCTTCCCCCTTCACCAGTCCGGAATCCATCTCATCTCAGCCTCTCCAGAGCTTTTCGCACTGGCCCAGAGTCAGGACAAAGGGAGGGGGATGGCTGAAGCCTCACTAGTCCTGGCCCCGTAGTCGCTCACCTGGACTGTGCCTCACAGGGCAGGCAGCCCCCTCAGCTGGGCAAGTCAGATCCCGTCATTGCCCTTTTAACATACTTAAGAAGCTGCTGATGGCCCTCAAGACAAAGTCTAAATTTCTGATAAATTTCTCTCTCCCTGGGTCCCCACCTTTCCCGTTCACTCCCAGCCCAGTCCCCTGGGCTCCTTTACTGCCCCTGGGGCCTGGCGGGGAGCTTGTCCTCTCTGTGGGCACATCCTGCTCCGTCTTTGCCTGGTTCACTGCTGCTCATCCTGTGTGTCCTTTGCTCCAAGAAGCCTTCCTTCATGGAGAGACTCCTTCAGGCGGTGCCCCCGCTTTCCATGGGGAGCATGAGCTCCCTTGTAATGGCTTTGCCTCCTCCATCAGGAAGCTACAGGTGCTTACGTCACAAAGGCTCCAGTGGCCCAGGAAGGGATTTGTCTCCCAGACAAATGGAGGCTCTGACCTCTCAGCCACAGCAGCTCTGGAAGGGGATGTTGCTGACCCTGTCTTCTCTCCATGATGAGGGTCTGTCAGCAACAGGCCTGGTAGGAAGGGGTTTTCCTTGGAGGGAGTCAGATTATGGTTTCCCAAGGTGTAACCCTCAGGAGCAGCCGTACCACTGCATTGTTTTCTAGGCTGTTGGAACAAAGTATCACAAACTGCGGCTCCTCAACAGCAGAAATGTCTTGTCTCACAGTCCTGGAGGCCAGAAGCCTGAGATCAACGGGTTCACAGGGTTGGTTTCTCCTAAGCACAGTGAGGGAAAATCTTTTCTATGTCTCCTCTAGCTTCTGACAGTTTGCTGGCAATCGTGGGCAGCTGTGTGGGAGCATTCCTCTGACCTCTGCCTTCATCTCCATGTGGCGTCCTCCCTGTGTGCAGGTTGGTGTCCAAATTTCTCCTTTCTATAAGGACACCAGTCATATTGGATTGGGGGCTCACTCTATGGCACTATGACCTCATTTTAACTTAACTAATTGCATTGGCCAATGACCCTATTTTCAAAGAAAGTCACAGTCAAAGGTACTGAGAGCTACCTCCGTGTTAGTATTAGAGTGATTGGATTCAGTCCGTAATAACCACAGACACATTGTTCACCTGGATTACTGCAAAGCTCAGCCCCCATCTCCAGATACCGTGCTGAAATCCAACTTCTGCAGCTCCCTTTGTTATTTTATTTTATTTTTATTAAGGTATCATTGATATACACTCTTATGAAGATTTCATAGGAGCAACACGGTGGTTACTACATTCGCCCATATTATCAAGTCCTCCCCCACCCCGCCCATTGCCATCACTGTCCATCAGCGGCATAGTAAAATGCCACAGAGTCACTACTTCTTTGTGCTGTATTGCCTTCCCTGTGACCCATCCACATTATGTGTGCTAATCATAATGACCTTCAATCCCCATCTCCCTCCCTCCCCATCCGCCATCCCACACCCCTCCCCTTTGGTAACCACTAGTTCCTTCTTGGAGTCTCTGAGTCTGCTGCTATTTTGTTCCTTCATTTTTGCTTCGTTGTTATACTCCACAAATGAGGGAAATCGTTTGGTACTTGTCTTTCTCCACCTGACTTATTTCACTGAGCATAATGTCCTCCAGCTCCATCCATGTTGTTGTGAATGGTAGGATTTGTTTCTTTCTTATGGCTGAATAGTATTCCATTGTGTATATGTACCACTCTTCATTATCCATTCACCTACTGATGGACATTTAGGTTGTTTCCATGTCTTGGCTATTGTGAATATTGCTGCAATAATAGGGGTGCATATGTCTTTATGAATCTGAGATCTTGCTTTCTTTGGGTAAATTCCTAGGAGTGGAATTCCTGGGTCAAATGGTATTTCTCTTTTTAGTTTTTTGAGGAACCTCCATATTGCTTTCCACAATGGTTGAACTAGCTTACATTCCCCACCAGCAGTGTAGGAGGGTTCCCCTTTCTCCACATCCTCGCCAGCATTTGTTGTTCCTAGTCTTTTTGATGTTGGCCTCCCATTGTTTTTTAAAGTACAGATCTGACAATCCCCTTTTCTTTCCATTCTTCCTTTTTTTCCTTTTTTTTCTTCCTTCATTGTGGGCCAGGCATTGGCTGGTGTTGGGGCCCAGTAGGAAACGTGGTAGGGGTATGTCTACGGAGTCTCACAGTCTCAGCCACACAGCCTGAAACAAGCCACAGCAGCAGCCTGTTATTAGACAGGAGCGTTGGAGCTCGTCTAGGGGAGGGGTCAGGAGGGGCCTCTTGGGGAGGTAATGTTTCTGCTGAGTTCTGTGGGATAATGAGCAGTTATCTAGGTGAGGAGATGGAGTAAGAGCATTTCAGCCAACGGGAACAACATGTGCAAAGATGCAGAGAGAACATGGCGATTTTGGGCTAGCAGTTCAGTGAGGCTCCCTGACGATTGTAGGATAAAAATGGAATTTCTGAGTATGGCATTCAAGGCTCTCCAAGTTCTGGCTCAAGACCCATGACTGGCCACGCCCTGACACCCCCTCATACCACAGTCATAGATTCCATGAAGTTCCTGCCTGTGCCATCCTCTCTCTTGCTGCCGTGAAGTGTGACCTGCTCCATTTGATGGAGTATCTAGCCCAGGATGCAAAGATGAAGGGACTCAATCAATTCCTGACCTCAAGGAGCTCACAGCTTGGTTGAGGGGAGATGCATTATCTCCAAACTCCAAATGCACAAGGTAGATGTTGTGGAATATTTATTGAATGAGAGAATCATTGATTAATATAGAAACAAAGAGCTGAGGGAGCCTGGGAGATGGAGTCACATGCCATGCATGTGGGGAATTGGGGCATCCTGGGCAATGGGAACAATTTGAGCTGGAGTCATAAAGTGTAAGGACTGGTGGGAAATTATCTGGGTCTAGAGGGTTGGCCACTCCCATGTGTGTGGGGTGGGCAGGGAGTAGAGGAGCAGATGGGAAGAATGACAGGGAGAAAGGGGACTCAGGGCCAGGTTAGGGTCATCAAGTGCCAGGCTGAAGCACTCACGCTGATGGCTGTAGATGAGGAGCCACTGAAAGAATGAGGCAGTTGGATCTTGTATTTCAGGAAGACCGACCTGTGGATGCACAGTGAACACAGAGGCAGATTGGATCAGGAATGTGCCCTAGAGTTACAGCAGGTCTAGGAGACCGGTGAACAAGGAATGGGAGTGGAGATGCAGTTTTCAGAAGCTGTGAATAATAAACTGACTGGCATTGACATAAACAAGAGAGGATGCCAGGTGCCTCAGGTGTCTAACCTGAGCCTGGTGGACTAGGTGAGTCATTAGGTGAGAAACAGAACAGACACCCCCCCAATGAGAGCAGTGGCCTTTCCAGAGTGGGATCTCTATGTCAGGCCCTGTGCTCAGTGTCCCACAGACACTGATGTGTTCAGCCTTCCCAGTTACCCAGAGGGGCAGATCTTACTTTGCTCAAGAGGCAAATGGGCAACGGAGGCCCAGAGATGTTAAGTGATGTGCCTGGGTTCATGCATTTAGTGGATGGTGGATTGTGGGTGGGATTCTAGGTCCCAATTCGAGGTCCTCCCCAGGGAGGCGGGCTATCCTAGGGCCCTTCAGGGCCTGGCGGGTGGTGGTGGGGAGCATGTAGTGTTCTTCAGTCCCAGGTTCCTAACAGGAGTCATGGACTGGAGTCAAGAGAGATGAGGCCAGTGAAAAGAATGAAGGCCTCCTGTCAGAACCTAGGAGAGCCTCACTCTGGGCCAAGACAGAAACTGGGCCCTTAGCTATGGCTGCACTGAGGCCAGCATGGCTGTAAGGCAGGTGAGACCCAGTGGTATGGGTCCACCAGGGTTGAGCATCCTTGGGGGAACTGAGGCTCAAAGGTTAAGGATCTTGCTTAGCATCACACTGGTAGAACATGGCAGAAGGTGTGTTCCAGTCCCCCAACCTGTTTCCCAGGACTCTTAGCTCTCCAGGGCTTTCTCACAACTGAGAAGTCTTTGAAGGAAGCACGCCATGCCCTCCAGTTTAGGGGCAAATCCCCAGGCAGAGTCTGGGAGCCAGCAATGGAAGTCTCCTCCATTACGAGCATGTGCACAGCTCCTGCACCCCTCTCAGGTGGGATGCCCACTTTCCTGCCTTAATCCTTGGCCCTTGGTGCCTGCTGACCCCGAGTCCAGCCTCTATGCTCTGTCCCAGATTCCTTCCTCCTCCCCTGGCCTCCTCTCTTGCATACGTGCTGCAAGGTGCTGCCCTGGCCTCTCCTGACTCCCACTCCCACACACACACACACACACACACACACACACACACACACACACACACACACATGCGTTTATTTCCTTTAATCTTTATGTCTACATCAATTTCTCCATTCCCCTAATCATTTTTTCTTGTTCGCTTTTGAACTCCCTCCAATTTGTCTGCTTTGGTCTGGTAATGAGTTGCCCCCGAAACGAAATGCAATATTCTGCATGTGACTTCACCAGAGTCATATAGATTTTCTTGCTAACTATCTCCTCAGACCCTGGTGACATGATTTCTTAGAGCGGCAACTCTATTAGTGATTGGGCTCTCCTAAAGATGCTGTTAAAAGTCACAAAATTGTAGAAAATAAAGCCAAACAGTGATGGAAGCCTTTCTTGTTTGTATCTATCACATGTCCACATCCCCCTGGTACTTTCCAGCCCTCTTACTTGTAGTTTTTTTACTGCCCCCCCCCAGCCACCCCTACCAACCCTCCAACCTTAACTCGTGCTGTTCCCTTGGCCAGGGATGCCGTTCCGGCCTTCTTTCCCATCATGCACCTGGAGAATACCTACATCGTCTTTAAGACTGAGCCGCAGTGTTGTCATCTCCTCTAAGCCTGCTGTGGCTGGTCAGGCAGAATTTGGGTGCTTGTCCCCTGCACTCTTCCTGCACATGGCATGTGACTCTAGAGTACGGTAAACCCTCTGAACGCTGATCATTTGCCCGTCTGCTTTTCTCAGAGGCTGTTAATGCCTTGTGGGGGTAGGACCTACAACAAGTTTTCTTCATGGTCATCTGCTCTTCAAGGGCATGGACAGGTAAAGCAAGTTGTTAGACTGTGTTTGGGGAATTTCCCGTGGAATGTGGTCCTTCCTCGTGGATACAGACAGGGACGTGTTTGTTTGTCCTGCTCCTAGGCATTGTTTGAGTGCTTACTACATGTCAGCCCTGTGCTCGGTGCTGGGGGACCCTTGGTTAGCAAAATAGACATGGTCTCTGTCCTCGAGCATATGCCTAATGGGTAGACAGAGGTAAATTAAATAGACATACAAATATGCAATCAAAAATAGTGGAAAGAAGGGCAAAGCACAAAGCATGAGAGTTTATAAAGAAGTAGGTTCAGATCTGACCTGGGAGGTTCAGGAAAGGCTTCCCTGAGGATGTCTCCTTGGGTTGAACTCTGAAGGGTGGGTGGATGTTAAGTGGTTGAAGAGGGTAGAGGGCAGGGAAGCGAGCATTTCAGGGAGTGGGAACAGCGCATGCAAAGGCTGTGAACAGATGAGGAGCTTAGCACATCTCAAGAGCTGAAGGAATTTCAGCGTTTCTGGAGCTCAGGGTGGGGATAGCCAGACTGGGAGGCAGCGAGGGGTCCTGCAGAGCAGCTAAGAGGATGGCCTTTCTTCTAAACCCAGTGGATAAGCGTTGTTGAGGACAGGGCGATGGGGGTGCCATTTCTGGCTTGTCTTTTCTCCTTCACTTTTTTCTTTCCTTCTCTGTCTATAAATAGATGCTTTTTCAAACAGCTAGTGCACTTTCACTTTTTTTCAGTGTAAAAGAAATATGTGGGTGGAATAGGAAGGATTTAGATCCCTGGTCTTCAACTTACCAAAGGGCTACCAATCTGAAAACCGTCTTCACCATGGCAGGAAGCGTTGTGCTTAGCACATAGCTGGCGCTCTAAGTGTTGAAAGTTTTGTTTGAAAGGACGTTTTTCTGTGAAGGAATTAATGGATCTAACATTACCTATTGTCCAATAAAGAAATTAGCCCAGAGGGGTCATTACCCTGGTTTTCCCTGGATGCTTCTAGTGACGAAGAGCTCCCTGTCTCATAAGGTCACCCAGCACTCTCTCACTCTGGTGATGAGGGAGGTCTTCCTCATGTTGAGCAGAACCTGTGGTCCCATAGCTTTGGCCTGGGTGGCTTAACTCTCTGGAAACTTGCTCTGATCTGGGGGAGATCTTCAGAGATTTGAAGGCAGCGATCAGGATTTTTGTGCCATTTTGTCCTTCACTGTTAAAGGGACATGGTTACGGAAACTTACACCATCCTGGTCACCTCACTGGATGAGTTCCAGCTGTTGAGTATCTGTTACCCAGTGTGGATCCTAGAATAAAACCCAACCCTCCAGTTGTGGGGGGAGAGACAGAAAGAGAGAGAGGGAGAAAGAGAGAGAGAGAGAGAGAAGATCGTCAATAAAAATATGGACAAAGAGATCAATAGATAGATGCTGGAGTTAGTTACCGGTGACACTCAAGAGTGTGACCGATCCATCTCCAAACTGACTCCAGGCAAGGGTGTTTACAAAGAAATAAACAGGTCCTTTGGATTTTATTTTTATTGTAATTCTTATGGAGAGATTGGGCCTGCAGAAAGGCAAAATTATCTTCAACCAAAAGAATCTGTTTTGCTAAGTGCCACTCAGAGATGGAAAATATATTTCCTGTATGTTGTCTTTCTCTATTTCTCTGCTCACGGTAGAGATCACGAATCCATTATGATACTCTTCTCTGCTTAGCTCGGATATGAATCTTACTTAACCCAGAACTCCAGACAGCCATGGCCAATGGATCTAAATTAGTGTGTGTCTTGTTATTTATTGCTACAATAATAATGTCTTACAACAGGCAATTGTAAAACTTTGGTGGCATAGAAGACTATTTCTTATGTGCTGGGATTGTTGGAATCCGGCTGAACTTGGTTGGGCTTGGTTGACCCTGGCTGGGCTGCCTTATGCAGCTGTGGCCGCCTGGGGTGTCTACTCTAGCTGGGCTGCCTTGAGCTGGGCAGTCTTCCTTGCAGGGCCTCTCATCCTTCAGGTGGGAGGAGCAGGCTTGTCTGAGCCAGTTCTCATAGGAGTGGCAGAGGTCCAAGAGTGAGTGGAAACATGCAAGCCTTCTTGAGGCCTAGGCTCACAGCAGGTACACTGTTACATCCACTCATTCTAAGACGTTCATACGGCTGGGCTCAGATTCAAGGCACCAAAAATAGACTCTACCTCTTCAGAAAAATAGACTCTCATCTTTAGAGAGGGGCTTCAAAGTCATATGTCAAGGTGTGTAGATAAAGAGAATGGTGAACAATTGGGACTCTTCTGAATTACAGTTGGCATCATAGCCTATTAGTTTCAGGTGTACATCATAGTGATTCAACATTTATATACACTATAAAACAATCCCCATGAGAAGTCTAGTTGGCACCTGTCACCATACAAAGTTATTACAGTATTATTGACTATATCCCTTACACTGTACATCCCCGTGGCTTATTTATTTCAAAACTGGGAAATTCATTCCTCTTAATCCCCTTCACTTATTTTCCCCATACTCCCACCCCTCAGGCAACCACCAGTTTTTTCTCTGTATTTATGAGACTGTTTCTGTTTTGTTTTCTTTGTTTGTTTTGTTTTTTAGATTCTATATACAAGTGAAATTATGTGCTATTTGTCTTTCTGTGTCTGACCTATTTCACTTTGCACAATACCCTCTGGGTCCATTCATGTTGTCACAAATGGCAAGATTTCATCCTTTTTTATAGCTGACTAATATTCTATTGTATATATGAACCATCCCTTCTTTATCCATTCATCTATCGATGGGCATTTAAGTTCTGTATCTTGGCTATTGTAAATAATGCTTCCGTAAACATAAGAGTGAATATATCTTTTCAAGTTAGTGTTTTTGTTTTAATTGCTGCATGCAAATTACAAGGTATGCTTATCTGTAATAATATTATAATTTTATCTCCATTAACTCTAGAACGGCAGTCTGTATACCATGATTTCAAGGTGGGCAAGGCTTACTGCCAAAATGCATATTTCCTCCACTTAGCTCCTGATACCTCAGCTCACTTTGGAAGTGGTCCACCGGCTTTCATTCCACAAAGATGGCTGAGGCCTAACATGCAATTACTATTGGGAGGGGCACTTGGAGTTAGCCAAGCTCACGGTTAATCTGTGGCTCACCACCACCCTCATGCTGCTGCTTAATAAAGCACTTACTCTGTGCCAGGCACTGCATCCAACATATCTCATATTCAGGATAATCCAGCAATGTCGGTTACTGTGCACCATTTTGTAAATGAGGACACCAGGGTTAAAGCAAGTGACACGACTCATCCAGGACACTCAGTGATGTAAGAGCCATGCTTGAGAGAAGCTTGACTGGGGTCCATGAGGAGAGATCTTCTGACAGCTCCTCACAGATGCTTCTCCAGCTCTGCGCCGTGCTCCCTTCTCATGCCCAGCAGGGATCCCTGTCCCACCTTTAACTTCTCTGTGCCTGCCGTGGGGACTCTGCTTCCTTTTCTCCTTGAACTTCTCTATACATTTTGCCCCAACAGCTTGTCTATCCTCTAAAATTCCTCTTCTCCAATGTTCTCTCACTGCTTGTCAGTGGAGAGGAACCAAAACATTACCCATAAGAAAGTGACACATGGAATGTCACTGAAGTGGTCTGGTCAGGGAAGCTGGTTAGTGGCTTGTCACTCCTGTTGGGAGGTTTTCTTAAAGGGACTTGGGGAGGAGGAGCATACCTCCTGGGAGTAGACTTCAAAGAGGTGAGACGGGTGCTGCTTCTCATTTGGGTTACACTTGGCTGAGCAGGAGGACAAAGTAATGTTTGGGTCCCAACGCACCACCAAGTTTACTGACCAGCTCTTTGAGATTTTTTAAAAAACCAATATCCTCCTCTTTCCTTAGGATTTAAACATGCACCCAGGAGGCTGGTCTGAACAGATGACAGTCATCAGGGTGTATGCAGACACACTCTTCCTCTTTGAGAACTAGGACTTTGTTTAGTTGCTGATCCTGGGTCCTTCCTCTCCAGGGCAAGTCCCGTCCTGGGAGTCTCCCCAGCCCCAAGCCTTGCACTTTGGTAGACCTCTCTTCAGTCCTCAAACTCATTCAGTCAAGTATGACCCTCCAAGTATAGCTGTGGTCTCAGAAAGGGTAAATGACAGGGTCAAGGGGACCTGAGGACTCATCTGGTGTCTTTAGAGTTGGGAGACCCAGGCACAAACATGAGTAGGGACCATTCTCATCTCCTCTCTGATGCAGAGGCTGGGAGCATCAGGAAGCACACTTGGGATTGATGGGTTCACAGTAAGAGTGTTTAGCACAGAGACTGAGGAGGTGTGAATCTGAGTCTGGCCCAGTCTGCCTAGGAAGGAGGATGTATTAGTTAGAATTGGCTGCTATGACAAACAGTCCTCAGATCTCAGAAGCTGAACACAGAGTTTAGTTCTTACTTCCATAAAGCCCACTGTGGTCTAATTGGTGAGGTAGGCTCTCCTGGGCTGTCTCCTCCAAGCAAAGATGTAGAGATTCAAGCTTTTTCCACCTAGTGACTCCTCCAGGGCCTTGAAGTCCTCTACCAGGCCACCTGACTCTAGCCAGCTGACGTGGAAGAGGGACAGAGGGGAAGATTGCTTGGCAGATTTTAAGGCCAGGCCTGGAAGAGGTAAATGTCATTTCTGCCTCTGTGCCACTAGCCACAGCAAGTCACGCCATCCCACTTATAAGAAAGGATTCTGGAGATAATGGTTTAGTTGTGTTTTCAGGAGGAAAAGAAAAAACTGAAGGAGCATCTTGACAGTCTCTGCCATAGAGGGTCTAAATTAGGATCTCCCCCCCTTTTTTATTAAGGTATTATTGATATACACTCTTATGAAGGTTTCACATGAAAAAACAGTGTGGTTACTACATTCACCCATGTTATCGTGTCCCCACCATACCCCATTGCAGTCACTGCCCAACAGTATAGTAAGATGCCAAAGAGTCACTATTTGCCTTCTCTGTGCTACACTGTGTTCCCCATGATCCCCCCCCACACCATGTGTGCCAATCATAATACCCCTCAATCCCCTTCTCCCTCCCTCCCCATCCGCCCCCCCACACCCCTCCCCCTTGGCAACTTCTAGTCCCTTCTTGGAGTCTGTGAGTCTGTTGCTGTTTTGTTCCTTCAGTTTTGCTTCGTTGTTATATTCCACAAACGAGGGAAATCATTTGGTACTTGTCTTTCTCCGCCTGGCTTATTTCACTGAGCATAATATCCTCCAGCTCCATCCATATTGTTGCAAATGGTAGGATTTGTTTCTTTCTTATGGCTGAATAGTATTCCATTGTGTATATGTACCACATCTTCTTTATCCATTCATCGACTGATGGACACTTAGGTTGCTTCAATATCTTGGCTATTGTAAATACTGCTGCAATAAATATAGGGGTGCATATGTCTTTTTGAATCTGAGAAATTATATTCTTTGGATAAATTCCTAGGAGTGGAGTTCCCGGGTCAAATGGTATTTCTATTTTTAGTTTTTTGAGGACCCTCCATATTGCTTTCCACAATGGTTGAACTAGCTTACATTCCCACCAGCAGTGTAGGAGGGTTCCCCTTTCTCCACATCCTCGCCAGCATTTGCTCTTCTTAGTCTTTTTGATACTGGCCATCCTAACTGGTGTGAGGTGATATCTCATTGTGGTTTTTATTTGCATTTCCCTGATAATTAGCGATGTGGAGCATCTTTTCATGTGCCTGTTGGTCATCTGAATTCTTCTTTGGAGAATTGTCTGTTCATATCCTCCACCCATTTTTTAATCAGGTTATTTGCTTTTTGGTTGTTGAGGCATGTGAGTTCCTTATATATTTTGGATGTTAACTCCTTGTCAGATATGTCCTTTACAAATACATTCTCCCATACTGTAGGATGCCTGTTTGTTCTGTTGATGGTGTCCTTTGCTGTACAGAAGCTTTTTAGTTTGATGTAGTCCCATGTGTTCATTTTTGCTTTTGTTTCCCTTGTTGAAGGAGATGCATTCAGAAATAGTTGCTCATATTTATTTTCAGGATATTTTTGTCTATGTTGTCTTCTAAGAGTTTTATGGTTTCATGACTTACATTTAGGTCTTTGATCCATTTCGAGTTTACTTTTGTGTATGGGGATATACAACAATCCAGTTTCATTCTCTTGCATGTAGCTGTCCAGTTTTTAAATTAGGATTTATGAGTCAAAGTGTCAGCATGTAAGGTAGATTGGATAATTTAAACCAATTATGCATGGCTGTCTTTTTTCCTATAACTTTGCAGTATCTCCCACTGTAGTTTGCAGAATCTGTTTCTCCATCCAACATTTTTGGACTTGGCCATATAACTTGCATTGGCCAATGGGATACTGGTGGACATAATATGAGTAGAAGCTTTAAATGTACTAGCATGATTTAGGTTGGCCTTTGGCATTCCTCTAATCCACTACCAAGAATTTGCCCTGGGATCCAGAATGAAGACATATGTAGCATACTTGAACTCAACCCACAGCTTGGAGTCAAGCCCAGTGGAGGCCAAAGATCACAGCTGAACACTTGGTTACCTGCAAGGGTGGTGGCCATCAGTGTTTTGAGGTTGCTTGTGATGTGGTATTAATTTAATACCACAATAGCTAATTGTAGGGGGAAGAGAGTTTGGATGTGAGGAGCAGGGAGAGTGGGAGGATGAGCTAAGTGGTCTGGGAGATAACAACATGTTGCAGCCAAGACAATAGGCTTGAAGTCTAAGATTCCTGGGTTCAAATCCCAGGTTCCCATTTCCACACTTATGCAAATCATGTGTGTGATTTAGGACAGATTGACATAACCATTTTTGACCCAGCTCTTCATTTGTAAATGGGGATCATCTTAAAATCAACTTCAAAGGATTGGTGTAAGAATGAAATGTGATTTTGTAAATAAAGAGCTCAACCAACACAGGGCCTGTCTTGTAGTCCCTTTACGTGAAAATTCTGATCTCATTTTTCTCTCTGTGAACTCCCACCAATCTTTTTTACCTAGTTAACTTTTTTTTCCTTCAGCTTTATTGAGGTATAATTGACAAATAAAATTATAAGATCTTTAAAGTGTGTAATGTGATGATTTGATATACATCTACATTGTGAAAAGATTCCCAAAGTCGAGTTAATTAACACATCCATCATCTCACACATTTACCTTTTCTGTGTGTGTCAGAACACGTAAGTTCTACTCTCTTACCAAATTTCAATTACAAGATACAGTATCAGCTATCGTCATCATGATATACCTTAGATCCTTGGACCTTAGTTATTTATCTTATAGGTGAAAATTTGTGCCCTTTTTTCAACTTCTCCCTATTTCCCCTAACCTTCAGCCCCTAGTAATCACTATTCAAATTGAAATGATATAAATATCTGTTTTAAAGGAGATGTAATGAAATGTTTACTCCCAGTCTCTTCTACTGTGTTTTATATGTTGAGACGGCCATGTCTGTACCTCCACAGTGCCTGGCACAAAGTAGGACCTCAATAAATTACTAATAAATAGCAATGACTGTGACCATTTTTATCCTGCACATCTCCCTTCAGTATTTGCATAATGTATTGAGAAACCGGATTGCTTTAAAGGGCTTGAAGCTGTTGCAGATCTGGGACTCAAATTCAGGTCTCCCTATTTCCACAGTAGTGTTCTCTGCTCACAGCACTGTCCCCCACTGTGCCCTTCTAGAGCACAATTTACATGGTGGGCTTGGAACCCTGCCTCTCTGCCTGAGAAGATTAACCATTAGTCAGTGCTGCTGCCTCTCATTTCCCCACCAATGGATGGAAACATGGTCACTTTGTGCACAGCAATTTAGCTAGGGTTTCATTTTAACTTCTCTGTGCACGCTGTCTGGCGTCCTCAAATTGGCCTTTGTGGGGAAATCGATAACAACTCAGGCATGCAAGGCACATATTCCTTCCACAGGACATTAGGCTGGCTATTGAAGCAACTTTGGTCGGAAAGGAAGTTCTATTTGTAATTGAGGCAAGTACAGATGAAATGATGCTTTCATATATATCTGAATAGATAACACTATTTCTCCCCCTTCCTGTGTCTCCAGCTGCTGGGAACCCTTCTCTCTTCTAAGAGCAGTCTGCACCAGTCGCTTTCTTACAGGAATCCATACACGGGTGAGGAAAGAGGAGGTCACTGTCTTGTGAGGCTGCTGTGTTCTAATCCAGAGGTCCCTAGTCTGAAGTCAGGAGACCTGTATCCTAGTCTGAGTTCATCCAGGGTCTCCCTGAGCAAAACAGCACAAGTCATTTCCCCACTTCAGGTTGTGGTTTTCCCATTATATCGGATGTCCCATGTTAATGCCACCATTAAAAGAGTAATGAGGGAGACAGCATGGACATCCATGGCATACCTTCCACAAGCCAAGCACTTAAGATTCCTTCTCTCATTGAGTACTCACAACAGCCTTATGATCTCATTTTCCACATAAGCAAACAGGTTCAGAGAGGGAAGGTAATTCACTTGAAGTCACAGAGCTTGAGAAGATTCAATGCAGTATTTTCTCCACCACACTGGGGCAGTGGGATGTTGAGATTGTAACTGTGTCACAGGAGTTGAGGTCTGGCTTTGGGTAATATTTCTGAGAAATAAGGCACAAGGTTTATCAGGCGTGGCATTAAATAATATTGAGAACAGAGTGTCCTCACTGCTTAGTAATGATAGGGTATTTCTCGTTCACTCTTTCGACTGAAGTCTCACACATCATTATCCAGATGAGGAAACAGAGGCTTATAGAGGCTAAGTAACTTCTGGAGACTATGTGAATACATACAGACAGGTAGCGATAGAGTTGGGACTCAAATTTATGTCTGACCCTAAGTCCAGTGCTATTTTCCTGGCCATGGTTCACAGAGTCACAGAGCTCTTCAGAAGAGGCTTGGAATGGTGATGGTGATGGGGATGATGGGGATGATGGGGATGATGATGATGGTGATGATGGGGATGATGGGGATGATGATGGGGATGATGGGGATGATAATGATGATGATGATGGGGATGATGGGGATGATAGGGATGGGGATGATGGGGATGGTGATGGTGATGATGGGGGTGAGGATGAGGATGATGGGGATGGTGATGGTGATGATGGGGATGATGGGGATGATGGTGATGATGGGGATGATGATGAGGATGATGGGGATGATGGGGATGATGGTGATGATGATGATGGTGATGATGGGGATGATGATGAGGATGATGGGGATGATGGAGATGATGATGGTGATGATGGGGATGATGATGAGGATGATGGGGATGATGGGGATGATGGTGATGGGGATGATGGTAATGGGGATGGTGAGGATGATGAGGATGGTGATGCTGATGATGGTGATGATGATAGTGATGATGGGGATGAGGATGATAGGGATGGGGATGATGGGGATGATAATGATGAACCCCAGTTGGATGTAGGTCCAGGGCTGGCCCATGGCATTATGGAAAAGAAACATCTTTCAGGTAGCTTCCTGAATGATCAGTGGTCTAGCCTCCACTTATTTCTCTGGTTTTATTTCTGCTCATCTTTCCTTGCCCTCCTCAGTAGAGGAGTGGGCTTGCTGTCTTCAGAAACATACTGCCAAATCCAGCCTGCAGCCTTTGCTCTTATAGAAATCCCTAAAGATAATGTGTTCTGTGACTCACCAATCAACAGAGATACTCTGTGAGGGGCACAGGGTTCCAAAGTACCACAAGTCTGGGAATACTGTATATTTCTCCCTCCTCTGGGAGATAGCTCAGGAAAATAGCATATTAGCACAGGAAAGGTTCTAAGATATCTCACAGTAATGCACCTATTTAATCTTGTCTAACAAGTATTTCCATGACATTAGAAAATTGCATGACTTTTTCATGTAATTCTGATATAGGTATGAGTGCTCTTTACAAATCCCTTGGGATAAAGAGTGTCCCAGCTTTTTTTTGCCTCCTCAGCTAGTCCTTCAAGGCCAACTTCAAACCCATCTCCTTCAGCAAGGCCTCACAATCTTGTCCCTCCATAGGGGCCTCTTCCTCCACCGATCTCTGATGACATGCCCAGAGGCCTTCCCTGGACTCTCTCCTAGATCTTTCCCACTCAGGCTAGAGTCACAGAGAGTACAGATCCAGGGCCACAGGCTTTCTTCATGGAGCCGTTCATCGGGAGTGTCTAAAGGTCAAGCCAGGAACGGCTGTCTGAGGGGGTATCTCTGACCCATCATAGGACGCAAGAAGATGGAGAGCAGAGAAGATGTAGATAAAGAGGAGAAGTAGATTACCTGGGGTGATGAAGCTGAAGGCCGGCTTCTACAGGGAAGACATCTGGGCAGCGAGGTAGGGATTACAGCATGGAGCATCCCAGCATGGACAGGCACGTGTTTGGGTCAGATCTCATCTTCCTTTACCAGGCTCCCAGCTCCCTTTACCCAGTGCCTATAATCACTACCCTGCAGACAAACCCAGTCTAGATAACTGGAGACATGGTCCAGTCACCTCTGTCCCTCCAGTGGACAGCCAACATCACCACCACATATGTAAGTGAGGTGTTGTTAGACCTGCCGGCTGACTGCAGCCACACCAGAGTATCTGTGAGATCAGCTGAAGGAAGGCCCAGCGGAGCCCAGCCCAAACTGCCAGCTCACAGGACAATGACAGTGTTGTTTTAAGCCACTAAGTTTTGGGATGGTTTGTTACACAGCAAAAGCAAACTGATAGACTAGTTTCAAAGGGTATATGGAAGTGCTGTTTTGGGGTATTTAGGCCAAAAGGGGGATATGGTATCAGTAAACAACACTAACCACCAATCCATAACTCCACAGATGCCTCTTCCTCTACCCAGGAAGCCTTTCTGAGTCTCCTAAGGTTTGCCGGGGCTCCTCCTCTGCCCTCGTTCAGTTCCCTGGGCTTCCTTGATCCCAGCGCTGATCTTACTGTGTGGAAATTGACTGTCTGCCCCAGAGCTTGGCCACCAGCAGGCTCTGAGTATATTGTAGGAATGCGGAGATACTGAGTTCCTCAGCCCTCAGGGTGGCCAGGTGGGCCCCGAGTCCATCTGCTTCCTTCAGCCACAAGAACCCTCTTCTATTTACCTCCATGGGTTGTGCAAATACTGTAATTTTCTGTGTGGGACCTGACCCAGAAAAGTTTGGCCTTCTTGTCTGGTGTGCACTAGAGAACTGCAGGCGTTGAGAGGGCAGGGCTGTGGTGTGACCACTCTTTCCTAGCTCCTAGCACTGTGCCTGGCATGCAACATGTGTTCCATAAACATTTGCTGAAGGAAGGAATGCTGAGTGAAGGTGTCTAGGAGCTGCTATCAGCTGCTATAGTCTGTCTGTAGTTAAGGGGGAGGAACAGAGCAGGTGGGGTTGGCTAGACCTGCACAGTCCAATAGCCGCAAGCTACGTGGTTTATGTTGGACTATGTCTCCCCAGATTTACATGTTGAATTCTTAACCCTGAGTACCTCAGAACGTGACCTTATTTGGAGATAACACGTTTACGGACGTGATCAAGTAAAATGAGGTCATTGGCATTGGCCTTAATCTAGTACATTGGTGTCCTTATAGGAGGGGAAATTTGGAGACAGATATACGTGCAGATAGAATGCCATGGGAAGATGAAGGCAGAGATCTGGTCAACACACCTGCAAGCCAAGGGGTGACAAAGATTGCCAGCAAACACCAGAAGCCAGGCCAGATGCCTGCAAGATTCTTAGTCCTCAGCTGGAAGTGAACCTGCTGACACCTTAATCTTGGACTTCTAGCCTCAGAGCTGTAAGACAATTAATTTCTGTTAAACGTTCAAGTCCCCCAGTTGGTGGTACTTGATTAAGATATCCCTAGCAAAGTAACATACCATATATGGCTATGTCAATTTCAACTAATCAGCATTCAAAATTTACTTCCTCTGTCATACTAGTCACCTTTCAAGAACTTAATAGCTCCACGCAGCTATTAGTCTAGTGGCTGTGTATTACAAATGCAGACAGAGAACAGCTTCATCATCGCAAAAATTTCTCTTGGCCAGTGTTGGGCTGCAGTGATCATTCTGAACCCTAGCTACATATTAGTCTATCCAAGGAAATTTAAAAAAACATTCAAGTATTTTACTTTGAGATGATTGGAGATTCACATGAAGTTGTAAGAAATAATCCAGAGATGTCCTGTTGTACCCTTTACCCACTTTCCCCCAATGGTACCATCTTGTAATCCATTAGTAAAATATCACAGCTAGGGTATGGACATGGATGTGGTCAGATCAGAGAGCTCATTGGCACAATGATCCCTCTGATGCCCTGTGGTTAGCCTCTCTCCACTCTTTCTGGCCAGAGAAGAAAGACATATTCCAGGTACAACAAATTCCATGTAAGTGAAGAGAAGGAGCACGTTCTGACCCCTAGAGTCAGTCCATCATGAACAAAACATGAGGGGTGGGGAGTTGCTAGAATTATTTCCCTGAGACATATGGACTAATCCGGACCAAGACCCCTTCCCTACTGCCCAGAAGGAAGCCCTGAGCTGGGGAGGGTTCCATCTTAGAGAAGAGGGTTAAACATTGACTTCACTGAGTCCTCATTCACCTGGAAAAGATTGTGGTGAGTGATTCCTAGCTAAAGACTCTTGTAACATGTGGTAAATCGATTACTTTCTACTTGGAGACATTGTTGGCCAGTTACGCAGAAAGGGAAGGCACGGGGGTTGCGGAAGTCTACCTGTACTTGGGGGTGTCCTGAGGGGAGGGTTAGATGTGGGGCTCCTCCCTCCTCCTGCTCCTGGAAGTTTTCCTCCTATCATCTCACTTCCCAGAGGGAACAAAAAGCAGAGAAATGGGCTGTGAATCTCATTTATATTCATTAACACCCTAAAGATGAAAAATACCTTTCCATTATCCCTGGGATAATTCAAGCCCATTGCATAGGAAAATGGTATATATCTTTGTCACTGCAATCTCAGGGGCAGGCGATGAGGACTTACGGGGCAGAGCAAACCAGTGTGGTCTAGCCAGAAACTTTCCAGGCCCTTTGATGAGCTGCGTTTCAGCACAGGTGGTAAGGCACTTAAAGACCAGCCTTCCCAACTGAGCTCCCATGGAGCGCTCAGGGCCTGGAATTAGCTGAGGGAACCAGAACCTGACGCACCCAGAGAGGCAAGAGGAGGGCTTCTGCTCCCCAAAGCACATCTTCAGGTTCCCGAAGGCCACTGAATAATAATCAAATATACTGAACACGCCCTGCATTCTTACTCCAGGCTAAGAGCTATGCTAACCTAACCACCCAGGGCCCCATTGCATCTTCACTGCTGCGTTTATCTATTTAAACTGAAGTACAACACGTATATGGTAGAATACACTTAACTGGATCAATGTCAAGTATACATTTTGGTGAATGTTTGCATAAGTGTACTTCGTATGACCGCCACTCAAATCAAGACATAGAACATTCCCAGTACCCCAAAGGCTTCCTTTAGCCCTTCCCAGGTAGTATCCTTCTCCAATAATTACTCTTCTGATTTTAATCACCGTCCATTCGTTCTGCCTTTTTGAACGTCATATAAATGGAAGTACCAGCTGGTACGCTTCTATGTCTGGCTTCTGTTACTCAACCTGATGTGTACGAGCTTCTTCCACATTGTATCAGTAGTTCTTTCTTTTGATTGCCGTGTATTATATACCATTGTAGACATAGACCACAATTTATTTATCCATTCTTCTGCCAACAGGAATTTTGAGTGATTTTCAGTTTGGGGCTATTTGACTAGTGTGCCTAATTTTCATCACTGTGTGTATCGTTAGTTGACATACTAAATATTTTACTTCTTTAGTTGTGTCATTCTCCCTTTGCTGGAATATGAGCTCCAAGAAGGCAGAGAATTTTTTTTTGTCTTTTTCTGGTATTTCTAGCACTGAGAACAGTGCCTGGTACCCAACAGGCACTCAATAAATATTTGTTGAATGAGTGAACAATTGAATGCACGGTCCCATCAACCGTCATCTATGGCAACATACTTGTCCTGGTTTGCCTGGGACTTGTCCTGGGCAGACCTAGGAAGTGGTTCTTATTGGTTTCTGTTTTACATTGAAAACATTACATTAAAAGATGGTGGCTCAGAGTTTTCGTTACTCCATCAGGAAGTGGCTGAGTCAAGACTCAAGGTCCTGTCTTTCTGATACCAAAGATGGGACCCTTGCCTACTGACTCCCAGGATGAGAAGATGGTCCTGTAATAAGGATAAAGTGCCTCTGTTAAGCTGGGGAAATTTGAAAGTTCATGGTGTTGGAGTTTATTACCAGTTTCCTAGGGTTGCCTTAACAAGTCACCATAAACATGGGGCTTAAATCAGCTGAATTTATCCTCTCCCAGTTCTGGAGGTCAGACATCAGAGATTAAGGTGTTGGTAGGGCCACTCTCCCGTCAGAGCCTCTAGGGGGGAATCCTTCCTTGTCTCTTCCAGCTTCTGTGGCTCCTGGCATTCCTTGGCTTGGGGTACTATCACTCCAGTGTCTGCCTGGCATTAAATGGACCTTTCTCTGTGTCTTTTCCTCTTCTATCTATAAGGAGAGTTGTCATTGATTTTAGGGTCCACCTATTTAATCCAGGATGATTTCATTTTGAATTCCTGCACCTGCAAAGACTCTTTATCCCAGTGAAGTCACATTCACAGGTTCCAGGTGGACAGGCCCTTTGAGGTGCCACCATTAGCCCACAACAGAGTCGACAGTCCTGAACTTGACTCCTGGAGCAGTTACCCGCTGGCGTGGTAAGCCTGGAGAAGTCACTGCACCTCTCTGAGCCTTGGTATTAGTATTAGTGATGATGGGGGGATTCTGATACCTCCCTCACATGTCACCGTGAGGATGCCCTGATCTGATGAATGGGAACACCCAGTCTTAACCTGCCATATAATGGTGCTTGACAGCTGCTTTTATTATTATTACTAAAAGCAGACTTATGAAATGCTTCTCAGTTAACAAAAAGGTCTTTAAAGAGGACGACTGTGGGTCCAGCAGGGTGTCCAGTAACCAGAGTGGTGGGGGTGGCAAAAATGAAAGATTCCACCCCAAGCAAGGTCACATCTAATATTGACCAAAGGACAAAGTTCATTCATATGGATGTTTTAGAATTATGTTTTTCATATTATGGATTGAGAACCTTTAGTAGTTGCAAACTCAGTCTGTGGATCTCCAACCAGAATGGAATCAAGTGAGAGTTACCAGAGGCAGCAGCATAGTGGAAGGGACTTTGGGTCCTGGCTGTGGGAGGGTGGGCAAATGACTGACTCAAGGGAATCTGAACCTCTCTTTCCTCCTCTATAAAACAGGCTCCTTTGTAGGGAAGAGTTAATATTTATAAAATGTTTAGAGTGCGGACTACAGCATAGGAAGTGGTGTGTGTGTGTAATTAGTAGCCCCTGCAGGAAGGGCCTTCTTTTATTGACACTGTGCTTTTCGTTATATCTATTTATGTATTCATATGCATTCACAAGACCGTGATGCAAAAATGTATTTCTTACTGCGAGTTTTGTTATTTCTTAGTCTGATCACCAGGTTCATGCTTCTTAGAGGGCAGCACCCGGGATCTCTCTTAGTCTTTCATACCACCTTCCTCCATGCTATATACTGTCATTAGCAATATCCCATGCTGGGAGGGTGTGGAGGGTCACCCTGGGGACATCATGTGGCCTGGTGGTCTGCATCGAGGGCCAGTGCCTTTTGAGAGCCTTGCCCTGCCTCTCAGAGGGGGAGCTGCCCCCCTTGCAGCAGGCCATCGCTGGAGCGGCTGAGTCAGTCTCCTCTTGGCCTGGGCTGGACAGATGCTCCGCGGCTCCTCGGGGCTGCTGCGTCAGGCTGCAAAGTGGCCTTTTCATTTCAGGTTTGTCTGCTCACGTGCATATGCTTTTCCCTCTGAGCCTTTGGTTGTCGTCATCTTTCCTTTTTCCTTCCAGGAATATGATCTAATCTAATATCCAGTATGTTTAACTGAAATTTTGCTTCCAGGGTGGGTCCTGCAAAACTGCCCCTGGCTTTGGGAACCTCAGAGAGGGACTCAGACTGGCATGGGAGCACCAGCCAATCCCAGGCTAGGGAATTGCCCTCAAATCTGTGCTGATGGCAACAAACGAATAATAAAGACACATCTTGAGCTGGCTGGGGAGGGCAGAGGAGAAGGGCTGCAGTCGGGACACTGGGCAGGATCAGCTTTGACAGCGAGATGCCCCAGGCTGGGCTGGAATGATGACTGCAGACTGACAGGAGACAAATCCTGCCTCTCTCTGTGGACAGCGCCTGTTTTCTTCATTCAGGAGCTGTTCGGTTATCACAGAACTAGAATATCAGGACAGGAGCGATCTTTGAGATTGGGTATAAGGGTGTGTTCCTATACTCCGCAGAAATGGGGCCATCCTCTCCTAGTAACTCACATTGCTGTTTGTTGAATGCCCATGTCATGCCAGAGCTCTGTTGAATAATTTTGAATGACCTACACAAACTTTCAGTAAGAAGCCATATAATCCCGTTTTAATAAAAGACAACATTGCGGCTCAGAGAGGTTAATAAACTTACCTAATGTCACACAGCCACCAGAAGTCAGAATTTGAACTTGAACCCAGTATGTCTGATTTCAGAGCCTCTAAAGGTGGTCTGTGGCTCAGCATGGTTAGTATCTCCTGGGAACGTGTTAGGAATGTAGAACCCAGGCCCCTTTCCAGACCTCAGAATCAGAATCTGCATTTTCACAAGATTCCCTGTGTAATATATGGCACCTTAAAGTTTGAGCCATGTGAATCTAAAGGATTTCCCTTCCCACGGCTGTGTCTCATAGAGTTTAGCTCTTACTAAATAAACAAGGTGATTAACTAATTAACTAATGAACAAAGAGACACACTTCAAGCTGAAGTCCAGGGTCAAAGAGGAATCTTCAGCAAGCCATTCAGTTTTCACAGTAGTCCTCATAAGCTTCTGCGGTGAGTGGGAGAGGAAAGGGGTTCTTTCACCTGGAGTTGGATGAAAGATCACTGTGGACGCAGACGCTATTGTGCAAATGTACTTCATTTCCACATTTTGTTTCTGTTTGGTACCAAACACGTCTCCTTCTATCCACACTGCCGGCTGCCGGGACGTCCTGGTTCCCGCCCCATGGTCCCCGTGGGCTTGCTGCTGGGCCTGCGTCACCCTGATGGCAGGCCTCCTTGTCATTTATATCCTTGCTGCCCTGGCCCCGGGATCCTTCTGTGGTTCCTGAGCCCCCGTGGGAGCAAAGGATGCTGGGAGATGGGCTCAGGACCTTCTGCCCAGACCTGAGACTCAGCTATCTTTACACAGGGGTTATCTGAGATGGTGTTGGGGACACAAGTCCCCTTTACTCTCAGATCCCTGAACCGATCTAGAACTTTTCTCCCTCACCACACATGGAGACCTGGGCTACTGGGGATAGGACCTCTTTTCCAAATCTACTCTCTCAGCGCTTCTCAGAGTTTCTTCCTCTGCCTGCGGGACAGGAAGGCTTGCTCTGACTCAACAGTATTTTCTCCAAATCAATATTTATGTCCTAGATCCCTTATGGTCTAGGCTTTTCAGCCTTTCCTCGGCAGTCCAACCTGATAATCCTTCCCTGAAGCAATGAATGCTGGGGACTAGCTACATTTTTTTCTACACATGGAGAACAGCAAAGTCCTTATGGTATATTCAGAGTACTATCTCATTAAATCCTGTAGGTCTGCAAGTGAGTTAATATTAGTTACTATCACTACTCCTATTTGGAAAATAAGGAAATTGAGCCAAAAAAGAGCAAGAGCTTTGCCCAAGGACACAGAGTTAAAGAAATCTGGAGCCAAGGCTCCAACCTGACTCTCTGACCCAGGTCTAGAGCCTAAGAATATAACCCAGATCATGGGCCTTTGAATCTTCGTGCAGCCGCTTCCCAGCTGGGTGTCTTTGGCAGGTCTCTGAATTTCCCCATACCTCCATTTCTTTATTTTCAAAATAGAGATAACAGTGATGGGGCCCCGTTATGGAGGTGACCCACAGGTGGTAATCACAGAAATTTCTAGCACATGTTATTACTCAATAAAGTTCAGCTTTTAGACAATGTAGCACAGAGAAGGCAAATAGTGACTCTGTGGCATCTTACTACACTGATGGACAGTGACTGCATTGGGTATGGGTGTGGACTTGATAATATGGGTGAATGTAGTAACCACATTGTTTTTCATGTGAAATCTTCCTAAGAGTGTATATCAATAATACCTTAATAAAAAAAAGTTCAGCTTTTATTATTATAAATTCAGCTATTATTATAATATATATTATTAACAGAGCCATTACATTGTCTTCTAAATGAATAGAACGTAACACCATTTAAAGTCCTAAAACCTGTGAGTAACAAGATGTCAGAACTGAATGAAAGGGACTTCAGAAATAATCCAATTCCCTTATTTTACAGATGGAAAAAATGAGGCCGAGAGAGGGAAATAAGCTTTGTGGCTGGGTAGATGGTTCCATTAAAAAGGGCAGATTTGGGTGAAAGGTGAAGAAGACATTTTGCAAAGGTGGAGTCACAGATGCCTGGGGGACATTCAGCCGAGATTTCTAGCAACAGTTAGACATACGGGGTTCAACTCATGGGAGAGATCTGGGCTAGAGCTTGAGATCAAGGAGTTGCTGGCATATAGGTGGTCAAAACCCCATGGGGTGGCTGAGATTGCCCATGGAGGCGTGAGAATTGGTAAGAAAGGCAGCTGGGCAGAATCTTGGGATTCACCAACTTGTGCAAAGAGAGCAGAGGTGAGGACCACTGAGCAGCTTCCAGAAGGAGAAGATGGGGGCGCCAGCAGAAAACCAGGAGGGGAAGGAACTGCCAAAAGAAAATAGCTTCTGATTGCAAGAGGAGTGAGCTTCAGAGAAGCCGGTGAAGAAGGGAAGGGAAGGGAAGGGAAGGAGGGTAAGTCAGAGGGCAGGATTTGGGAAGGTCTAAGTAGGGGCTTGGACAGGGTCCCTGCCCATGATCATCCAGGTGAGGGTCAGTTACATCCAAGCTGCTGCCGGCGGCCATGGAGATGACTCATTATAGTGACCACCTTCAGTGCTTGGAATTATAATACATTTTTTCACTCCTATTTTTTTTTAAAGAAAAAACACAGCTTTACAGTAAATTGTCTTTGTTTCCTGCCATGGAATCAGGAGCGAACCAGGTGACAGTTCCCCACTGACAAGGTCTTGGCTTTGCAGCCATACATGCAGTTGTTTTCTTGGAAGCTCAGACTCTATGAACTGGAAGAGGCCTTGTAAGGTAAATCATTCGGCTCCTCATCCGGGGCAGAAATCTCTCCGGAACTTTCTTGGCACGAGAGCCTCTGGAATCTGCTCGCACACTTCTGTTAGAGCCCATCGCCTCCTCAGGTACACTATTTATGATTTAGTAGCTGGAATCCTTGCCTAGTTCTTCTTTACACTGACCCCTTTCTGATTGTCCACCCAATTGATCTGCATCTGTCCCCTGGAGTCACATTGAACCATCCAATTCCCACTTGCAGCTGGCTTTTCTTGTTTGAACACATCTCTCACATTGCCCCTTCAGGTTTCCCTATTCTTAGTTAAGCATCTCTGTTTTGTCATCCTTGGCCCATCCCTTCGGCCCCCATGATGCACATGTGGACACAAAAGGAATGTCCTGACACCCACCCTGCTTTTCAGCCTCCATCCCGAATCCACCGAGTTTACCAACTTGTACCTTTCATTACTCTCCTAGCCTCTTCATTGCTGACTCTGTTCTTGGATTTTATTTGTCTAATCATTAATCTGAATCTTGGATTTTATTTGTCTAATCATTAATCTGAATCCTGGCTTCCTTCCTTACTAACTGTTTAAACTGGGCAAATTTCCTACACTTTCTAAACCCTATTTATAAAATGAAGATAATGATTGTACCAACCTTCAGGATTTTTGTAACGAGTAAATGAGATAATGCATACAAAGTGTTTAACACTTGGTAAACACTCACATTTGCTGTCACTGATTTGTTTATTTTAATTCAACACTTATGTCTGCTTCCTATGCACCAGGCACTATTCTGAATATTTTGGAAACACTAACTCTTTAGTTTTTGTAATGACACTGTGAGCTATAAATGTTATTATGCCCTATCTACAGATGAGAAGCCTGCAATGCAAAATAAATTAGCATGTATTATACTAAATTGATTGCTCATGCTAACAAGTAGCCGTTGCTGTATCACCAACAAACATAAAACCTCAGTGGCTTCTGTTAGGTTCAGCTGATCTGGGTTGGGTTCCCCTGGGAGATTCTGCAGGTCTCAGCCGGGCTCACTCATGTGTCCATGCTTAACCCGGGATCCCTGCCATAAGTTGGGCTTGGCTGGGCGGTGGGGGGGGGGGCGGGATTCTTAGCTCTGCAACATGTGTCTCTCATCTTCCTTCTGGAACTAGTGGCTACCCAGGGGCTATCCTTCTCATGATAGAGACAAAAACACAAGAGGAAGCACACATGCTTCTCAAGACTCTGCTTGAAACATCTGCAAATATCCTGTGGTAGGTAGACTTCTGAGCTGGTCCTCAGTGATCCTCACCCTGGCATTCACACTCTTGTGGAATCCCCTCTGAATATGGTCAGGACCTGTGACTTGCTTTTAACTGATGGAATACAGCAAAGGTAATGGGCTTTTGAGATTAGGTTACAAGAAATTGTGACTTCTGTCTTGTTAGAAGAATCTTTCTGTTGTCTCCTCTGCTTATGCCCTTTGATGACGTGGCCCATGTGGCAAAGAACTGAGGGCAGAACCTGGCCCACTGTCTGTGTGGAGCTGGATCCTGACGGCAAGCCAGGTGCTTCCAAAAGGCTGGAAGAGGAATCTTTCCCAGTGGAGCCTTGAGATGACCACAGGCAGCTGCACCTTTATTGCGGCCTTATGAGAGGTCTGGAAGCAGAGGATCCAGCTAAGCCATGCTGAGATTTCTGACCCACAGACACTGAGAAAATGTGTTGCTTTATGCTCCTAAATTTGGGCATAACTTGTTATGTAGCAATAGATAAGTAATACACTTCCTTATAGTAAAAGCAAGCCACATGCCCAGGCCTGGGTGGAGAATTATGCCCCACTTCTAATGAGAGAGCATCACAAAGTTACAAGGCAAAGGATGTGAGTACAGGGAGGGAACGGGGGTCAATAGTGCAGTTCATCATGAGCACCTACTACGTGCCAGGAGATGTGGACACAATGGGTGCAGAGCTGAACAAGACCGGGGCCTGGCCCTTCGGGAGCTCATGAGCTGGTGGAAGAGCCAGAGAATCCTTTTGGAGTCCAAGTAATGATTTGCTCACTTGGCGCTCCACACTGATTCCATGTGGAGCTTCCTGAAAATGTCACCACCCTTACCTGGGAACTGACAAAGGGCACCTGTGAGCATCCCCGAGGCACGCTGTGGAGTGGAGAGAGCCCAGGTGGAAGTGCAGCTTCAGTCACCTGTGCAATGAACAGGTCCGGGCAGCCATGGAAACCACAGCCTCGTCTACCACGGACAGCAACCACGAGAACAGGAGGTGTTTTGGCTGGGAAGGAGGCATGGAGGGAAGTGGCAGACATTAGGAGCCTGGTAGTGGCAGGGGGACAATACAATGTATACAGCTGACCTAGTTGTGTTGGGCGCTGTGTGAGGCACCCTTGCATTTGGGCATCGCAGTGGCTGTGTGAAGTTGGCGTTATCATCCCCTGCTTATTGGACCTGTTATGGGACAGATGACTTTTGTTGCCATTTGCAGGTGGAAAAACTGAGAACCAGGGACAGTGATGTCACTTATCCAAGGTCAAATTTGAATCCAGGGTCAACTCAAGTCAAGGCAGTGTTCTTTCTGTAGGGTGCCCTTTTACCTCTTTTCTTCCTCTTACCTCTTGTTCACCCTGATTCTAACATTTCAGAACACCAATTCTGGGGCAGCAGAAAGAACACCAAAGTCAGTTAGTCCTGGACTCTAATGGCTTCTGTCATGACTCCTGAATGACTCTGGCCAGAGTCACCCCCTTTGTCTAAGTCTGGTTTTCCCGTCTGTAGAAGGATAGGCGTGGATTTTATCAGTGATGTCAAGTGCTGTCTTCTGCACCAACTCCAACTGGATGAGGGGCATGCAGACATGGGCTGCCACCGAGGATCAGAGGCTGGGACTGGGCTCAGAGGGAGGTGCCCCGTGCGGGGTCAGTGAGGTCTGCCGTGGGTAGAGACTATGGGGGCAGGCAACCTCCAAAGTTCTTTAGAAATTCTTTGAATGGAGATGTGTGACTCTGTTCCTCTACATTCCCCTTTTCTCCTTGGGGGTTTTCATCAGGCAAAGCCAATCCAGACATGCTTCACCTGCCTCCCCTGATACTAAACTGATGTATGTGAATGACAGACTGGCTGGACGGCCCGTGGATCTGTAGGGGGACAAGACCACACGAAGACCCATACATTCCCACTCTGATGGCATTGTTTCACTGCCTAGAGTGAAGCCCCGTCTGCAGTGGAGTGATAGCACTGAGGGCAGCACTTAACCCCGAAAACCATCATGTAAAGGGCTGTAGAGAACCCCGTTAGCGTTGCTGACTTCTGGGTGCCGCCCAGGACCCACCTCTCCACCTGGAATTCAGCCTGTGGGAAATGTGAAGACTCAGTTGCCCGAGTCCAGCTTTGAGTGTCCACCCTAGGACACAGGCAGCGGAGGCACCACTCTGGTGCTGGGAACTGGGGTAAGGGGCAGCTTACCTACTGGTCCTGATCTTTGATGTCTTAGCCACAGCTGGAGAATTGTAGGCTTTCTATCCCCAGTAATGCAGAGGGCCTGAAGGCCACGCACTGCTCCATCCTGGGGACCCTGTGAAATGGTCACTGAGGTCACACCCTGAGCTGCTCTGTCTCCTGCAATGACAATCAGCCAGCATCAAGGGTACTTCCCTTCCCCTCCCATCTCCCCAGGCTGATCCCTCACGGTGGTAAGAAACAGCAGTGGGAGAGTGAGGGGTGCACAGCCAAGCCACCTGCCTGACCAGGGCTTCCCGAAGGAGAGGAGAAAAGGACCCCACAGAGAGTATCAGAGAAGCAGCTCCTTGAATCACCCTCGGATGGCTTAGGAGAGATGATTCTGTCAAGAAACACTTTCGGTGAATCAAAGTAACTTGCCAATGCCTGCCTCATGGAGTGGGTTGGAGACATAAAATAACCGTGTGCTTCCGGGAAGGCAGAACAGCACGGAGAAGACAAGTAGTGACTCTGTGGCATCTTACTACGCTGATGGACAGCGACTGCAGTGGGGTGTGGGGGGGGCTTGATAATATGGGTGAATGTTGAAACCACAATGTTGCTCATGTGAAACCTTCATAAGATTGAATATCAGTGATACCTTAATCAAAAAAATGAAAACAATGAATGACTGTGTTTTAGCCTGGAAATTATTTGGGTCACTTTCATTAATGGGCTTAGCCCCTTGGGGCTGAGGGGAAGCCCCCATGGCAGTGGGTGTCTCTCCCTGTGGCCTTCCCAGCCCTCAGGCCCTCAGCTCTGCGTAAGGGAACTCCAGGCCAGAGCAGATCACAAGGTTACTACTCAAAACCCTCCTTTCTGTGGGGGAGCCTGGGACCAGTGTTCATTTTCCTTTTCTTATAAAAATATCCTATATTAATTTTCCAAACCTATTTCAAAGGTAACATGTGCTTATCGTAGAATATGTAGGAAGTATACATAAGCTAAGAGGAGGAAACAAAGATCGCCCATCATCCCATAACCCAGGGGGAACACTGTTGAGGTTTTAGTGATGTTGTCTGGGAAGAGGGTGGCACAGAGCAGAGGGCTAGACACCGGGGTCCGCAGATCTGCACTGAGTTCTGGGTTTTTCACTGACTCGCTGTGCAAATTGCTCATCGTTTCTGAGCCTCAGTTTACTCATTGGCAAACTGGGTGGTAATAAAAATAACTTATGCCAAGCGCTTTACATAGTACTGGGCACGCAGGAAGCACTCCGTACGTGGTGGTGGTGGTTTCTACCGTTATAATCTTGGCTCTGGAGCGCTTTTTCCTGCCCAGCACGGCCTCTTCAGGGCCAAGGTAACCCAGAAAGGAAAAAGCCTGCTCTTAAGAGCAGGAACATAGTTTTCCTTCAGGCTTGGTGAAGTTAGGGGACTCTGGGAGACAAAGTAACACAAAATCTCAATCTAGTCTTAAAACGGGAAATGCTGGGAGATGTACATCTTGGTTTTATGTGGCTCACAAAACCCCTTCTTCATAGACTTAGAGCACAGTGGAAGGGTTTTAGTTTGGGTCCATGCCCCCAGGGTCACGATTTCTTTCAGTTGGTCAAAACTGCACGGCAGAGCTGATTCCAGCGCAGACCACCTCTGCCTTCTGGACCCAGCACTCTGGGCTGTGGAGCTGCAGATGATCTGACTATGAAGTTAGGGGTTTGGGCTGGGTAGGGATGGAGTTTACGTCCTGTTAGAGGTCATAAAAATCACAGTGAAGGAAGACATGGAAGACACAGGGAATTTCTTAAGCTCTGGGCTACAAGCAAAGAGAACGTCCATGTGTAGATGTCTGCCTAGTTACCTCCTCGCTAACGTCAAGTTGCTGGCGTTGAATGGAGGCAGAGCCATCCCTTCTCCTGCCTGCCTGGTGACTTGTTTCATTCTAAATTAGCATCGAGCCACTCTACTGCCAGCACAGATGAACACATTTCCTTCCAGACGTTTCTGTGTATCCAGATTCTCTCTCTATCTCTGGCTGGACTCATTCTGCTTTGTAACCTGTGTTTTCCATTTAACTCTGTGGCCTCACCAGTCTTTGGGTTTGCTTTTCTTGCTGTCTCCCGGAGCTATGTGGCAAAAATAATACTTCCAGTGCTGCCAGTAAACCTGACCTCTTTCATGCCAACCTCTGAGTCCCCCCATCCCGTTGCCCTCCAACTGCTATTGTTGCTTTACAAATTCAGAATCCAGCCTTGCTCACAGGGGGCTGGGTCTGAATCCGTCCAATGCGCTCATTTGCATGCATGCTTCTGCAGGGGTGTTCTACATTGGGAACAGGCTTCTGCGGGCTTCCTGGGAGCAGGGAGGCCTCAGCCAAAGGAGGGACGTCAGCTGGAAGAGACTTAACCTGGCAATGATCTTCTTGGTGCCAAGAGTCAGGGAGGGGCCAGAGTTCAGAAACTACAGACATGCCAGAGAGCCCGCTTCTGGAGAGGGCTTAGTCACTGTGTGTGGCTGGGCCTTACTCCACAGCAGAGCCATCACTGGGTGACAAGGGTTGCTACTGCTTTTTCTGCAGGTGCCCAGCTGGGTCCTTGTAAGAAGGAAGACCAGGACAGAGGAGGAGCCACAGTCAGGAGGGAGAGGCAGAGAAGGGACCGACAAGGCCCTGTGCTGGGAGATGCAGCATGTGGGACCCGGGAATGGCCGGCTCACTCCTGCAGCTCCCAATCCCAGCTGAGTTTCTTGAGCACAGGCAGTTCCTACTGCAGGGCAGGTGCTCCGGGGAACTGTTTGCTGAGTGAATAAGTGAGTGAATTAGGTAGTCCTGCTGGGTTCCTGGACTGGGTTTTGAGGAAGGTTCTGTGGGATTCCTGGCCTGTGTTTCCCCTTTCTCTCTTCCCTTCCCAGATGGAGCTCGGGCAGCTTCCTGTCCTGCCACGCAGCTCAAGGTCACGGGAGGGGCATAGCCTTTGGAATTGGGCCCTGCTGTTTCAGACCCACACTTGGCCCTGACTGTCCCTGAGCAGTGGGTTAACCTTTCCTGGGTCTCCGCTTTCCTTATCGGTGACATGGGCAGAGCCTGGTGAAGAATAAATGAGAGGATGTGATAGACCAAGTAGAGCTGGTGCTTTTCAAGCTTTAGCATGCACATGAACTACCTGGAGATCTAGTTAAAGTGAAGATTCTGCTTCAGCAGGTCCTGGGCAGGGCCTGGGATTCTGCATTCCTAATAAGTTCCCTTGTGATGCTGCTGCTCCTGGTCCATGGACTATCTCCTGAATAAATCCCCCCCCAATTTTTTTCCCTTCTTTTCCCCTTTGTTGGTCCACTGGAGCCTTCCTGAATATTTCTGCATGAGCGCCCAGGGAAGACCCCACCCAGCTCTACCCCACTCGCCCCAGGGCCCAGTTCTTCTCCCCCAGAGACACAGTGGCAAATTCAGTCTTGGTCTGATCAGGGGGTTAGAGGAACCTGAGGATCCCAAAGAGGTGTCTTGGGGGCTCCGGCAACACAACGCAGAGTAAAAAAATAATTTAAATGAAAAAAACCCAGAGAGAGAGCTAATATTTTTATCCTATTCTATACTACAGGTTGCTCATATCTTCATACATTTAATTCTCATATCAATCTTATGAAATAGGCACTGTAATTATCCCCAATTGTCAGATGAAGAAACTGAGGCTGACTGTGGTTAAATGCTTTTGGGAAGACACACAGCTGGTCCTGAGGTGGCTCTCCTAACCTCTGTACAGAGGTATCATTTTCTGAACGGTAACACACTGCAGGCACCACCCCCCGCCGCTGCCCCACATCCGCTGGTGTTAAACTGCTCAGCTTCCATTAGGGCTTAGGCCTCTTGCTCCTTTCCCCACCCCTGCTCTTGTTGACGACCCTCTCTCTCCTTTCCTACTGAGAAAATACAAGCAGTTGCAAAAGAGCTTTTGCACATTTCCATCTGCCACGGACATGCTCCAGAGTCCTCTTACTCTGTCGATATACATGGACCTGTTGTAAGTGGTCTTTTGTTAGTGAAATCACAGCTCCAAAAGTCTCTTAAAAAATTGCTCCTGTGCATGTCTGCTTATATGAACGCTCAGCGTATATACTCCTGCAGCACTTTAGAGCTGAGGAAAACCGTATTTTAAGGTGAGCCGAAATCCAGGCGAGGCTCCGGTGCCTGCCGTGTTCAGTGAAATAGCTGTGCAGCACGCACTGTATCATGTTGTGCTACTACTGTGTTGTTGTACGTCTGGGTGCTGCTTGACTGACTTTTAGTTGTCAAAGTGCTGACAGCAGATAAAGTGTCAGCAGGGATATTGAAATTTAATGTTTGGCCTCCACAGATGAAAAAAAAAAATTAGACGGGGAATTCTCAAGCTGTATCCAACAGAAAGGACTGGGTGAGATTTTTGCAAATGAAATTGTTTAATACTGCCTAATGTTACAATTTCACAAGTGTTTTCTGATAAACAGTGAGGTTTTTAACTGGCTGAGAAATCCCAGTTGCTGCCTCCCTCAAGTAGGTATTAATAATAAAAGCTAACATTTACTGAGAGTTTTAAGTGTGCCTGTTATATTCTAAATACTGTAGGTATATTAGCTCATTAGGTCTTTGCTTAAGAACTGGGTAAAGGAATAGAAACACAGAGGAGTTAGGTCATTTGCTCACAGTCACAGAGCTACTGAATAGTGGCTCAAGGATTTGGGACCAGGTATCTTGCCTCCAGAGACATACCCTTGACTCATGTCCTTCTGTGCTTATTTGGCAGAACGGCAACTGTGGTTTTGGTCATGATCAAGTCTCTCATACTGAGTGCCTGCCCCAGAGCAGGCAAACGTGTCTGCGGGAAAGCACTGCTTCCCTTCAGATGCCCGAGCACGAATTTCCCATGGGTCTTTACGCTGCCTGGCAACCACGGTCTGTTTCCTAGTCCATTTGCTTTCCCGCTCATCTGATGAGGTTTTTTATATATTCTCCTTCCTCCACGAACCTCTAACACTTCCTCCCTTCCTTGCCTCTTGCCTGATCACTTATTTCCCATTTCATGGAGACTGTGGAAGCAATCAGAGAACTTCGCTAGGTCTCCAGCACCCGCGGCTGCTCTGGCCTTCTCGCCTTCCCTCCTGTTCCCACAGATTGGTCCCCACCCCTGAGACCACCCTCCTCCTCCACACTCCAGGGACATGGCTTTAGCAATCATCCCTCTCTCGCCTGCATCACGGCAGATGCTCCTTTGTCCTGGATCACTGACATCAGTGCAAACATGCCACGGTGCCTCCCATGTTAAAACGAGTACCAACCCACCTACCCACGTCCATTTGCCCCTCCAGGTGCCTTTTCATTTCTCTGTTCTCCTTTGTAACAGCAACTCCCGCAAGGTGGGTCTTTACTGCTGTCCCCATCCCTCTCCTCCATGTCCCTCCTGCAATAAGCTGTCCATGCTTCTGCTCCCACCACTCTGTCAAAACTGGATTTACCAGGGCCACCCATGATCCCATGACCTCTGCTTGGCCAAAGCTGGCAGTCAAATCTCAGGCTGCCTCTTATTTGTCCTGTTAGCATTTGACCCAGAACGCTTCTTCCTCCTTAAAACTTTTTCCTGATTGGGCCTCCAGCACAGCTCACCCTCCTGATCTCTCCTCCCCCTTCCCCACGGCTCCGTCCCAGCCTCCTCGCTGTCTCCCTCTCAATCCATGACCTCCCAGTGCTGCAAGGCCCCAGGCTCAGCCCTGTACATCTTTGCTGTCCTCACCTACTGCTTTGGGGACCCCATGCTGTCTCCCTCATACTTTAAGCACCAACTCCCCAAATGGTATTTCCAGGTTTAACCACTTCTCCGATCTCAAGGTTCATCTGTCCATCTTCACTTAGATTTCTAACAGGCGCTTTACACGTCACAGACCGAGGTCCTGACCCACAGCCATCCACGTCTTCTCCTTCTGTGGTCTCCCCATCTCAGGAGGGTGAACGGCAGCCGCACGCTACCAGCTGGGCCAAACACTGTGGCTTCATCCTCGATTCCTCCTTTTCTTTCATGCACTGCATTCAGTTGTTAGGAACTCCTATCAGTTCTATTTTTGAGGCATATCCAGAATCAGTCCTGTCTCATCATTTCTGCCACCACCTGGTCTAAATCACTGACCATCCCTCCTGGATTATCACAAGCACCTCCTCTCCTCTCTGCTGCCACCCTTACTCCCTATAGGCTTGTTCTCAACCCACATCCCAGTGATACTATTGAAACGTACGGCAGACACTGTCACCACTCTGCTTAAAAATCTCCAACAGCTTCCCTGTCCCCTCTGCAGGGAAGCCCAAGACATTATGGCCCTGGCCCAACTTGATCTATCCTGCCCCACCCCCTATCTGCGTCCTCTCTGGCTCCTGCGCCTTTTGGACTTTTGCTCGGTCTGATCTTCCAAAGGAGGCTGTCTTGACCGGCTTCAAATTTAGCCGCGCTCTACCCCACGGTCTTGAGCCCCTTCTCTGCTTTTCTTATGCCCACAGCACTCACCACTACCACACTATCGATTTCATCTATTTATTTTTGTCCCCCTCTCACATGCTAAAGTTTTAAATTTCATATCCCCCGTGCTAACAGCAGTGAATAACACATGGCAGAGGCCCTCACCAGGCACTTCTTGAATAAATGGATGAATGAATGAACCTCTACACCATGGATGTGATCTAGAATGGGATATTCTGTATAATTCAGTTAAGTCTCTCTGGCTTCCTTTTAAGCCTCTACATCACTTTGAAGAATACAGGAAGATTTCAGAGCCATCTGTATTTTTTCTTCTTCTTCTTTTTTTTAACCTGTCAGCTTTTGCACCTACTCATCTGTGTAAATAGTGTTTCCAAGATACTGTACAACCAAAACTAATGAAAATTATCAGGCTGTTTTGATAAACACAAAAAAAGTGGAGTCAAAGGGTTAGGGATGACAATTGCAGTTTTATATGAGCCTGAGCATCCAATTTATTTAATCAAAACAGCCTTGTTCTTATTGATTGAGTTCATCATAAGTAAAGGTTATAATCTGTATTTATAAAACAAATTCACACAAATAAAACATGGCTTTTTTAAAATTCAGCTTTGTGTGTTGCATGCTATGCAAGATTTAAAAAATAGCTAAGAATAAGTGTGAAAACCATTGACTTGTAACATAACCTCTAAAAGATCTTTCTGCTTTGGTATTGTCTGAAACTAAGCTGGTTTTTGCATGCCTAAGATAGGATCTGGGTGAAGATATTTGCATTTCCCCTAGTCAGTGATGTTTCTTGTAACATTGGCCTCATATTATTTCTCTAGAACCATCCTGACTATCCCCCTTTCTCCCTACCCCAGGCCACACCTTCCTCCCCAAGCTTTAACAACTGATTCTTATTTGCATAATTTAAGGCCACAGACATTTACTCTTTACACTCCTAGAGCCCCAAAACCAAAGCCTATCACATCTAGGACTTTGTCGTTCAGATGGGTTCCCAGGGAGGGGAAGCAGCTGGCTCAATGTCACACAGAAATTAGGAGGTTAAGCTGGGTCTGCAACCCAGGTCACCTTGCCCCAAGCCCAGAGTTAACTCCCCCATATCATCCAGGAGTCTGGCTCACGTTCATGGTACACCATTAGACTGACTTTTTAAAAAAATATGAAGCACTGTAGTGTAATGGTTGGGAGCACAGACTTGGGAGCCAGTGTCCCTGAGTTTAAAATTCCAGACCCAGTATTTAGTTACATGACATTTGGCTAGTTAGTTAATCTTCCTGTGCCTCAATTTTTCTCATCTGTAAAATGGGGAGAAAGAAGAGGAGGATGGAAAGACATCAATCTGCCACATATGGTTGTTAGACGTTTAAGAGAGTTAAGAACATTAAGGTGTCTTTTTTATATTATAAGCATTTTAAAAGTGTTAGTTATTATTGTTATCATCAAAAGAATCAACCCTTGCAAAGTAGCAAATATTCTTGGGCAAGTGGCATTCACATTAGAAGACCTATCAGTCACTCTCACTTTAGTATAAATGTACGTGCATGATGCTATCGCTGGACATCACAACTTCCTGGTGCCTAAAGGAATAATCCTAGGCTTCTTATGTGAAATGCAAAGTTTTTATATTCTGGACTCCATTTGCTTTGCAAGCTTTATCTCTTGCCACCCTTCCCTGGCTTTGAACTTACTCTTCAAACATAACCCATTTTTCCTTCTTTACACTCAAAAATCTTCCTTGCCTCCTTGACTTAGCTTCTGCCATCTACCTAGGATGCCCTTCCCTCACATCTGCCAGGCTGCTTTTTACTTTTTTCCCCAAATCTAGTTCAGGTGTCACCTCCTCCTCTGGAAAAGCTTCCCTGTCTCCCTGTCCTTTTCATATCACCCTCCTCTGTGCCCTCAGTATTCATCTATAAAATAAACACAATGATAGTTGGCATTTATTGAGCATCTGCTATATGCACCAGGTCCTGGGCTAGGTACTTAACATGAATTTTCAAATTTGAGACTTACAGCAATCCCTAGAGACAGATTATATTACTATTTCAATATTACAGATGATGAAGGGTAGGCAGAAAGAGAAAAAGCACCCTTCCCAAGGTCATGCAGCCAGTAAGTGTATTAGTCTCTGTCAGAGACTGTTGGAGCCATTTTTGCATCCCCAGTGACAGGCTGGGGTCAGCTACTGAGCAGGGACCCAGTGAAAGCTGGTTGCCCTGACTCAGATTTGCTCTAACTTCTCTGTTTGCAGAGCCCATCAGGGTGTGTATGCCCCCATGTGATCTCCCAAAGAGTGTGAAGATATCTCTGTGTTAATTGCATTTTTCATCTCCTCTTGATAAACTCCTTGAAATCAGTCTGCTCCAAACAGCTTCAGAACTCCCACTCCTGCAGGATCTTTCATTTTGTCCTGAAAATTGTGGCAGAAAAATTTTGAGCTGTTGATATGCTAGAATGGGGTTTATTATCACTAGCAGACCTGATGTTGGGAGCTGTGCAAAAGATCTAGTAAATAATATGACACTGACTGGAGCCCATTCCAGCCTGTGAGGACCAGGCAAGTCTGCGAGGGGATGCCCGAGGGACCATGGGAAGGTCTCTTGCATAAATGCTGTGGCTTTATCTGAAGCTGCTCCTATACTTCCCAGGGATGGGGCCCATGAGGAAATGTAATACAGTGTATTCAAAAAAGCTCAGAATAAAGAGTCAGAACAACTGAGTTTGAGTCTTGAAGTCTTTATTTGGCAAAATCACTATTGCTGTCCAGGCTTCCCTCAGATGAGAGAATTTAAGAAACGTAGGCTTATATAAGACATGTAGTTAATTGCTGTTCTGAGGTGTGAATCTCTCTCCCTTCATTCCTTTCTTTCCTCCCTCCCTCTCTTCCTCTTTCTTTCCTTCTTTCCTTCCTTCCCTCCTGTCTCTTTATAAATGCATATGTAGATATGTATATATACCTGTGCATGTATATAAACATATACACACATATATACATACATACATATACACATACAGTATCTCTGGTTGTCCCTCTTGTAAATTCAGCCGAGCTGTGAGCTCAGGAATACAGGGCAGACACAGCACTGACGGCCTCAGGCAGTTAGCAGCAGGGGCCAAGGCTGAAAGGCTCTGGTGCAGAGAAAGAGGCTGGGGTTGTGCTGATGGGTCCTAAGCCCAGGGGGTAACTTAAAGGAATGAGGGAAGAAGAAATCTGGTTCTAGATAGAGGGTGTGGAGGTTGGTGGGTGGAAAGAGAAGGGAGGAACAAGCAGATGCATGAGAACAGCCAAACCTCAGCAGGCTCAGAGCAGAACAAGAAAGATCCAGTACTTGGAGCTGACATCCAAAGCCTACCATGGGCCCAGCACCGTCTTCATTTATCTGCTGCTCTTCCTGAAGCCTGGCTGTTGTGCTTCCCCTAGGTGTGTTAATTTTTAGATGAAATCATCTAAATACCTAGTGGATCAGTCAGCTTTTGCTGCATAACAAAAACCATTAGTTATTTCTCATGGGTCCTCAGGTTGGGTGATCCAGGCCAGGCTTGGCTGATGGGGCTAGGTTTGCTCACATGTCTGCGGCCAGCTGGCAAGTCAGGTGGGGTAGCCTGGTCTGGCATGGCCATGACTGGGTTGCCTCATCTCTCCTCCATGTGCCTCTCATACATTTCAGCAGCTAAACCATGGAAGTGGCAGTACCTACGTGAGAGAGAGAGAGAGAGAGGTGGAAAGTGCGAGAGCTTTCTGGAACCTCTGCTTGCATCCAGTCTGTTGCTCTCCCTTTGGTGGAAACTGAGTTCAGGGTTGACGTGAGAACAGACTTTACAGGCTGTGGAGACAGGGAGGCCATTATTTGGGGCCATTAATACAATTGATTTGGGACCATTAATGGTATCAATATATTACCTTTTGGGTCACTTAAGTGAATTCCTGAAGGAAAGAAGCAAAGTTATTTCATGAAACCAGAGTTTATTGAGCCCCTACTCTGTACCAGATCCTTTTCTAGGATTTCCTGTGCTGGGGATTTGGAAGTGAGCAACAGAGAGTGCGTATCAACCAACTTCATGTTGAAAGTGAAGTCCCCCAGGGGCTTGGGGATCCTCCACCCTGGCCCCCTCATTTTGCAGCATGAATCCCAGAGCAGGGTGGTGGGTCTGAGCATGATGGCCAATCCTGGGCACAGCATGATGGCCAAGGTTTGACTTCCTTGAGCCCGCGGCTCTCCATCTTCCTGTTTCTGCGTCTTCCAGGTGATTGTGAAAGGGCCCCCCCAGAACACATGACCGTGACCCACGCTCACCTCCCTGCCCTACTCCCCTCCAGGCCTCCTTAACATCTGACTTATAACAACTCCAGGTCTCAACCACATTACCAAATGCATGTAGAAGCATGAATCTCCAAAGTTGTGGAGGGAAGGGCCAGGAGAGGAAATCTATATTCGAAAAATCTTTAATTTCACTTAAAAATCACGTCTATGCTATCGACTATGTCTGCTGCTTGGAATTTAGTTTATGGTTCCAGTTCATGGTCTGGAGGCTTGGGCCACAAGCAGAGGATCCAGAGAGACAGGGGGGCGGCTGATACATTGAAGCCATTTATTTTGTGCAGCTTCATTTGACGTTGCTCAGAACAGAATGGTTTGAGGGAGAGGGAGCTCGTATTTGTGGAGCCTTCCTATGCCCCACTGTGTATTCTGATCTCCAGTTCATAGGTAAGGAACCAGACTTCAAGGTCATGACTTGCCCAAGGCCACAGAGCTGCAGGGGGTGGGACCTCAGTGAGGTCAGACCCTCAGCCCACTGCTTTTTTCCCCTTGACACCATATGGAAGACCTATTTTTGCCCAGGGGCTTGTAGGGACCATTTCCCCATCCCACTCTGTTTCCTTTTCCTTCCCTGGCATGCAAGGACTTTATTTTCTGAAGGCACAAACTGTTCCAGACATAAAATCATCCCTGAGAAGATATACTTTCCTGGGTGACTTATCGTTCTTTGTGTTTTTAGTGCTTTAAGATTTTTATGTTTCCAATAACCCAAAGAAAGATGATGGATATATAATAACACTGAGCAATAACAGACTGTATTTACAAACACATATATATGCTCCATCAAATGTACATATTTTTATACCTCTCACCCATCTTTCTGGGGCAGCTGCATTTTTTGAATTACATGGTGTAAGCAATGAGCCCATCATCCTGTTCACACATCCATAAATTACCCAGAGGGAGTGGGGCGTCCTGGAGACATCCTTGCTTTAAATCACCTACAAATATATTTCCTCCTCCTTTTCCCAGGATGGCTCGCCTGGGAACAGGGTGGGGGGCATTCTAGAGTGGGGGGTGGGGGTCTGGGGGTGATGGCATTGGGCCAAGAGAGTTTTGGTTCTTTTTCTGGATCTATTATTGTCTTGTTCTGCGACCCTGGGAGAGTTGCTTCTCTACTCTGGGCCTCTATTTTTCCCATCTGTGGAATGGGAAGCTGAAACCAGAGAGAGGAAGCCCTTGGCCCTGTCTTATTCAGCCAGGCAATGATGGCAAGGAGACTAGACTAAAACCAGTTCTGTCCTGTGCCCACACCCTGGGGAGCTCCTGGGATCACTGCTCTTGTTGATTGATAGTATCATAGCTCCTCCTCTTCCTCTTACTTCAATGGCATCTGCAGACACCTTGGTCCAAGCTCAGCTTTAGGAAAAAAATCACAAATTTGTGGTCTGGAAGGGCGATAGTGCATCGCTCATCAATCCCAGTATTGCATGAATTAGTTTTTAGGTTTCACTGTAGCTTCCTAGTAAGCTGCAGAGGAAATGGGACATTGAAGGGATAAGTTCTCAAGGTTGCTGAGGGTCAAGGTCAGAACGGGAGTGGTGCAGAGAGTAGTCGGCTAGTGCGGGGGACCCCATGTTGCAGAACCTAGGGAAGGCGGGGAGTGCCTTTGAGGCAGAGCATGGATAACCGCTGGCTGGATGGCATGTAGGAGAGCTGCCTGCCATGGTCACAGCTGAATTCAGCCTGAGCAGTCAGGCTTTGCATACTCATCTTTAATTTACCCGCTTGGAGTTTTTCAGGTCACCATGCATTATTCATAAGCCCCTTGAATGTAGTGTCTGAGGCTCTGGATAAAGAGACGCCAGAACCAATGAAAAACAAAGTCCTGTTCCCAAAGAAGCCAGACAGCCAGGTGACTGTTGAACAAAGGCGTCACTGCTGAGCCCTGCTTTTGGGGAACTCCACTCCAGATTTTTCCTGGGCAGTATCTGCAACTAGGTCTCTGTTTGGGGGTCTCCCCTTGGAAAAGAGCTGATGAATAATTGAATGCTCATGCACTCAGCAGAGGGATGCAAGTCCCCTCAGCCCCACATGGTTCTCGCCAAAGAAAAAAATGCACCAATTGGTATGTGTGCATGAAGGGTGCCTAGTGGGACTGAAGTGGAAGGAAAAAATGGAACAAGATGAAAATGAGCCATTTTAATAGCTTATTAAAGAAGTTGTCAAATGTTGCTTTGTTTGTTGTCTGAGTCCTGGCTGTCTAGTGGCTCTGGGCTTAGCATGTCACACTTAATGCTGACAGCAGCCTCGGGAGGGAGGGGCACGTATTGCTCCCATTTTATAGAAGAGGAAACTGAGACTCAGAGAGGTCAAGCTCTTTTCATAGGCAGTTTACAGTGAGGTGGTTTATTCTGGAAAATGATCTCAGGAAGCAGGAGAGGGGGGACCTGGAGACAGTGAAATAAGGAAGACCGTCCAAGGATGTGTGATGGGCCTGGTTGACACGTCAGAGAACTGGGTCTCTGTTCTATTGGGGATCCCTGAGGAGTCACATAGGATACACCTCAAAACTGTCTACTTGAGACACAGAAGTGGGGGATATTTATGTTGTAGATTCTGATCCCTGTTGGTCAAAGGCTGCCTCCAGAGCTGTTAACTTCCGCACACCTCAGGTTTGTGCGTCATGCTGGTTAACTGTATGTGTCACCTTGACTGGGTCACAGATGCTCGGATATATGGCTAAATGTTATTTCTAGATGTGTCTGTGAGGGTGTTTCCAGAAGAGATGAGTATGTGATTCCATAGGCTGAGTCAAGCTGAGGCCCTCTGCAACGTGAGTGGGCATCACCAAACCCACTGAGGGCCTGGATAGAGTGAAAAAGTGGAGGAAGGGAGAATCCTTTCTCCCTCTGCCTGTCTAAGCTGGAATATACGTCCTCTTGCTCTTGGACTGGGACTTACATCACTGCCCTCTCGGTTCTCAGGCCTTCAGACTCAGACTTGAAACCACAGCACTGGCCTTCCTGGGTCTGCAGCTTGCACATGACGGATTGTGGGACTTCTCAGGCTCCATAATTGCATGAGCCAATTCCTTATAATAAATTTCTTTATCTATCTATCATCTATCTATCATCCATCTGTCTATCTATCTATGTATCTATCATCTATCTATATCGATCTATCTATCATCTATCTATCTATCTATCTATCTATCTATCATCTATCTATCTATCTATCTATCTATCTATCTATCTATCTATCTATCTATCTATCTATCTATCTATATCTATCTATCTGTCTGTCTAGCTATCTATCAGCATCCATCATCTATGTATCCATCATCTCCCCTTGGTTCTATTTCTCTGGGAACCCTGACTAATATATGCAAGCACCAGAATGGCTGAAGGCTTCTATGGGGACAGAGAAAGTCCAGGGTAAAAAGCAAGAGATAGTACAGCCGAGATGAAGTTCTTTCAGGCCGTACCTCCCTGTGGCCGGTCACCACAGCAGGAACCGAGGCATCTCTTGCACGACTGTGCCCAACACAAAGTCCAGTCTACTGCAGATTCTACAAGGTAGAATCACTCAACATAGGTTAATTGATCAAATTACAGTCCCAGCTGCTGCAGTGGGTCCTGAAAGCAATTCACCTTCATCAGCTCTTACCTCCAGTAGCCATTCTAGATTCCCTTTACCCTTGGCAAGTACTTCAGCAGATCCAGGTTATTCATCTGGTGAGGAACCCCCAACTGTCCTCCAGAAAAGTCAGAACTCTTAGTGGCTTTATTTTTGCCAGTTGCGGTGTTGCAATACAATGTACAGTTACCATGTGTCATGAAAACACCGAGAGGTGCCCCAGGGAGTCCCCTGGGTTCCAGGCGTGGTTCTTCCTGCCATATTAGTTAGTTTGAGTATCAGGGTGAATTACCCATGCCAATACCGGGTTTTTTTTCTTTATCTTATTCAGAGTAAGTTTCCCCCTCCATCCCATGGGAGCCAGGATGCTAGAATGGGAAGCGTGATTACTATGAGTGTATCACAAAGTGAGAGTGAGAAGACCAACAGTACCTTCACCCTTGATTTCAGTACCTCTGTGCTCTAGCTACCCGTGACCCGGCACACATACCTCATCCTGAGTGATGGGTGTTCCTGCTCTGTGGCTCATTGTCCCAGAGCTGGCTCCTTAATTAAGACTTTAATGGGCCATTTCAATGTCTGAATGCCCTGAGATCGTGCACCCATGTCACAGTTCTTTCATGGGTCCAAGGTGACACAATGTAGATACCACATTCTTTAAACCTATAACTGGTGGTGCCAGCAGAGGGAATGCAGACAGAGACAATAAACCCATAGCTAGAGTGGACATCAACTCCCATGTGGACGACTGCTGCCCTGTCTTCAATAAAAGGAGTCACATGTAGTTAATCTGCCACCAAGTGGCACAGGAGGAGGTGGTATCATTTTGAGGGCTCATTTTCAGTCACTGCTGCTGTTGGTTTAGGCATTTGTCAGTGGCAGTCGCTGAATAACCTCAATGAGAAGAAGCCCATGCTGCTGAGCTCGTGTACAATCTACAGAGGCCGGCCGTGGACTCACCTCCATTGGCTGGGTCCGCCTGTCTGTCTAGCTGTTGAATGCTTCCTCTGCTTGCATGATCTTTTGTGTACAATAACGTGAGACATAAAGATCTGCGTTTTGTTTCCAAACCCACCAATTTGTTCACATGCTTCTTCCCCTTCCCCAAACTTTCTTGTTTCTAATCTCTGTGCTCTTTCCAGACCCCTGATCAACCCTTGTCAGTGCCCAGGAATCTATGTATATTCATATCTCAGCACATTTATGCCCCCATACAAGGTGAGCCACCAAGCTTACTGCTCAAAATCCCACCTACGGGGAGGAACCCCCTCACCCTTGTTCTTTAGGGTCACCCTGAGCTGGGCTTTAGTGCAGTAGTCATTTATTTTGTATAGCACCAACTGTGAACCAGGCCTAAGTGTAGTTGGCCATAAGGAAGTTCTCAGGAAGCCACGGGTATAAGTTGAGGGAGAGGTGGTGCAAGGGTTGGAAGGTATTGCCAGCCTCCCACCACATACAGGTAATGGCCACAGTCATGACTAGAGTGAATGGATGGGTTCAGAGGATGTGAAATGAGCCCCAGATAGTCTAGTAATTTCCATTGTCCTCATAGGGAGGTGAGGACTAGGAGAGCTAGGAATTGCAGGTGGAGAGAAAGAGAATCCAACTTGTATCAAGAGACTACCATATGCCTTGGCTTTTAATCCTCCCAACATTTCTATAAATTATGTGAAATTATTTTAATTTTATGGATTTATACTCCTGTCACAGGGAATTGAGACTCAGAGAGGGAAGGTCACCTTGACTCACCAAGAACACACATTATGACTTAGTGTTGTGGAAAGATCTTAATTCCCTAATCATCTTGACTGTGCTCTGTATGGAACTCTTTCTTTAATTGTACCTTTCTGACCGCAAGTCCTCCCTAGGTTGGGGAAGTCTTGGCTATTTGTACCCTTTATGCCGTAGGTTCTTGGGTTCAACACTCATGATGAGAAACTCATGCAGCAGCCATGCTTTTGTGGCTCCTGTATCCCAAAGTATCTTCTGTACCAACGGTATCTTAAGTCCTTAGGTGAAGAGTGGTTCTCTAAGAGTATCACTAGGGTTGCCTAGACTCTGAATCTTTTAGCAGTTATCAGACCTTACACCTCCAGGGTCTAGTTCTCAGAGGAAAGACTTTGAAGGAGGGACACAATCAACTTTCTGTTATAGAAATCCTAAAGCTAATGTTTACTGAACACCCACTACATGCCAGGCGCTAGTCTAAGCACTTTACATATATCAACTCATTTCATCTTTGCAGTAGTTCTATGTGAAGGTGCAATTTTCATTGTCCTGAAAATTGTAACTTCAAAGAAAAAAACCAACAATAAACCAGGTCCCTAGATGTTCAGTGTTTTTACCTGAAGTCGTGTACCTAGAAGAGGGACCGGAAGTCCCAAGCCCACCAAGCCTTTACTGTAAGCATTACACATGCCATCACTGAGAGACGGCAGTTTGGAGAAGGATCATAGCTTGCCAAGCTGGAGACAGGGAGACCAGTCAGTGATGACTGCAAAAAGCCAGATGGTGGTCTGGATAGAGATGGAAGAATCTAGAATGGGAAGTAGTTAGGATATTGGAGAGTCATTTAGGTTGACAAGTCCCACAGGTCTTGATGTTATAGCAGACTTCCCAATGCCCTGCCCACCTCCCTTGAGCTCCACCACTTTCCAGCTTTCTTCCAATTGCCATATCTGTTATCTTTTGACTGAAGGTTTTCTCTGAAGCTGGGGAACCACCTGTGGGTAAGACAGGATGTAAGTACCAGGGAGTTAACACCCACTCCAGGAGTGCCCTCCATTCAACAAATAACTTGACTCTAAGGCTTGTTTCTCCACCAATCCCTCAAGTTTCTATGTGGAATGAAGCTTCAATTGCCCACAGCACAGGTGGCTTGATAAATGCATCCTTGTTTTATTTCCTTTTCTTCCCTGTCTCATTTCCCCGCTCCTTTACTTCAAGATTCCTTCACCTCCCAAATGAACTACTGAATTTAAATCCTTGTCTCAGGGTTTGCTTCTGGAAGAGCCCAAAGTAAGGCAGAAGGAGAGGGCTATGGGGAATGAAGGATCAGTAAGAGTCAAAGATACTCTCAGAGGATTAGGTGTCCAGCTTGGGCAACAGTCCCCAAATCTGGAACTCTGCGGCAGGAGAACATTGGGTGGGGGTCGGGGGAGCCAATGAGCTTTGCCCAGGACCTGGAGCATCTGGGATGCCTGTGGGACATCCTGCAGGAGATGCTTCCCAGAGTGGGCACTGTGGGTCTGGAGCGCAGGAGAATAATCTGGGCTGAAGAGAAATTGTGTTAGAATCCTCAGGGCAGCTCACGACTCACCTCAAGGTGTGGGCATGGCTGCCCTGCACCACCTCCTGCACCATATCTGAGCTTTTCTCCCCAGCTCCTACTCCAATGGCAGGAAAGGATGTGGGGCTGTTTAGGTGGTGGGAGCTGAGAAAGTGCTCTTTAGAGGGGAGAGCGGAAGTGCATTTCCATTGAGGGAGCATTTATTGAAGATCCGCCAGTGGCTGCAAGCAAATCGCTGGTGCATTTCAAAAAAGCTCTGGAAGATTTTCCCTGCCCTGTAGGGAGTGTTTTTTAATAAATGATACGGTCAGGAGTGTGGTGTAATTTTTCTCAGCTTATGCTATAGACACTCCAAGAGTTGATCGGAGAAATTATTAGGCTTCTTAGAGGCCAGCATGTAGATACCACCACACCTTGTTTGCGTCCTGCCCTCTCAGAGTGGGAGGTGTCCTTGAGGGGGCCTGGTCTAACATCCTACTGGTCAGATGCTGGGGTTCCTCTAAAGGAGTTTGACTTTGACTAAAAGATTGTCATGCCTGAGCTGGGATTACCTTGGTCATAAGGAGCTCATTCCTTTCCAAGGTGCACAACTTTGAGGGTTCAACGATTTTCGTTGTTGTACATTCTTTTACTCAACTGAAACATGCCCTCTCCATCACTGCCCCTCGTGGGCTCTAACCTAACTCTCACCCAAGGGTTCCACTGACCTCCTCTTGTCCCTGTGTGTAGGGAGCCTGGTAAAGAGCTAGAGGTAGTGGCTTGTCACTCTCACCTGAGTCTTCTCTTGTTTGGACTGAACATGCTTTTCATAGTTTTGTGTCCAAAGCTGGGGGCTCGGGTCTTCCTGGGTAATGGTCAACCCGGAGTCAAGAGCTCAGGCCAGGGTCTGACCTCTTGGACCGTGCAGATTGCCTCGTAGGCTGCTCAACCCTAGGGGGTACCATTCACGTTGCAGACACCCTGCACAGCCTTGAGGTGTGGATGGCCTTGACTTCTCCTCGTCTCAGCAACTTTGCCGACGCTGGTCCCTATGTCTTTCTGACAAACAGTTGCTTGTTAGATGGAGAGGTGGTTACGGATAGCGAGAAAGAGAGACAAGGTCTATAAAATCAAAGCCAATAATTCTATTCCCAACTTGTCTCTCAGGACAGAAGATGAGGTCATATCTAAAATTCCTTCTCCTTGCCAAGTCCTGTCAAGTTTGCCTTCTTGTAAATAGATCCCAAATCCACCCTCTTCTCTCCATCTTCCCTGTCACCATTGCATCCAGCCCACTATCATCTAATCACCTCAACCATCTCCCCGCTGGTCTCCCTCCATGACTTCCAATCAGTTCTCCACCTAGCAGCCTGAGGTATCTTTTTAAATTTCAAATTCACCAGGTTCCTTCCCTATTTAGAGTCCATCAGGGGCTCCTCAATGTCCTTAGACCCAAGACCAACACTTGCAATGAGGTATTGCGTGATCTTGGCCCCACTCACCTGCTGGGAGGTGCCCCAGCTGGGGTCCATCCTGACTGGATGCATGCATTTCCAGGCAGCAGGAGACTTCAGTACAGGGTTTCCGATTTGGGCGCTACTGGTGTTTGGGGCCCAATAATTCTTTGCTGTGGGGGGTTGTCCTGTGCATTGCATGTTCAGAAATATCCCTGGGCTCTAGCATTAGATGCCATCAGCACCCATTCCCCCAAGCTGTGACAATCAAAAATGTTTCTAGATATTGCCACATGTTCCCTGGGGGGAAAAATAGCCTCCAGCTGAGAAACTTTGCTTTAGAGAAAGCCCCGGGCTTGAGTGCAATCCCAAATCTGCCTCTTGCTAGCCGTGTGATCTTTGGCAGGTCCCGAACCTTTCTGTGCCTCTGTTTCCTCATCTAGAAAATTGGGGTTACTAATAGGAGGTACTACATGAGAATATGACAGTCAAATCAGATCATGCATGTATAGTGCTTGGCAAGTGTTCAGTAAATACACGTCAGTTATTATAGTTGCTATGATTGTTGTCAGTTTTTGCAATGTTCTCACTCCAATAAGACTTTGGGGGTGGGCTGGCGTTGAAGAGAAAAGTTCTTCAGATATACACAGCTACCACCGCCCCTGTAAAAAACAGCAGCTTGTTCCTAAGCCAGGGAAGAAATCAACCTGTACCTTTTTTTCTTGCAGGAACAAGCATAAATGGGCTCTCCTCCTTTGGGAAACAGTGGCCTTTTCCAGGGGACGGTTTAATCTTTTGGAGACAGACGAATATGAGGTGCAGTAATCCTGCAGTGCTACCAAGAGAGCTGGGGAGAGGGAGAGAATTACAATAGGGCCTTGGAGACTCTCAGGGGTGTTTCAACAACAGCCCTTTGTGCCTTGAACTGGCCTCTGGAACGCATGCCTGGAAATAACAGCTCAGGCTGATAGGAGGGAATTTCGTGGGTGGAAAGAGGGCAGGTCATGTCCTTCCCAGGGTCATGCCCCGTGCTCCGCCACAGGCAGGTGCACAGGATGTGCTGCGTTCGCCCCTCCAGGTCCCCTTTCTGCCCTCCTCCCTGCTGCACTGTGCTGGAGGGTGGACCCTGTCTAACTGCATCAATGGGCTCCCTTGCATTTAGGATTCCTGTTGGGTTCGGTCAATGGGGGGCAACAGCAGGAGATCAAAGAGTGGGAGGAGAGAGTCAGACTAATTTTCCTGCTCTTTCCTCTCTCCCCAGACAGGCCCCTGCTAAGGTACAGCCACTCATTCTGGGTGTTGGCAACTGCTTCCTCCTCCGCCCCCCTCAAACCTAGGAGTGGTGACTCCAAAATACTGCACTAACCCTTGAGGGTTTTCTCTAGCTTTGCCCTTACTTTTGAAGTGGGACTTTGTTAAACTCATCTCAATGACCATGTATGCCATTGGTTTCCTGTTGGGTCTTTGATACAGCAGGTCTTTAAGGAGGCTAGAAAAAAAGGGTAAAACACAGTCTTGGATTAATCTTTCTCCAGGCTCTGAGTTCTTATGGATACAGCCTAGTTGCTCAATGAATATTTGTTGGCTGGAATTAATGGGATTTTACATGCTAATGATGTGGGCATCACAGGGACATTTTGGCAAGTGGCAGGAGATGTGGTTGGATTCTGTGATGTAGCTGTCCAGTCCTAACTCTAGGGTCCTGCTGGGCTTATGAAAGGCCCTTCGGGGAGGTTGGTGACCTATTGTGACATGTTTGGGAACAGCAGCATCCTGTTGGAGACTCTGAAGAATAAGGGAGTGGGAAAGCCTCAGAGAGGGGAAGCTACCTACCCAAGGCCACACAGCCAGAGAGGCAGTGCTAGCCCAAAGCTTGTGACCTATTCACCGGTGGCAGCAATCATTTTTTGAGCACGTTCTGCACAGATGCACTCTTAGCTTATCTTGGTTCTCACACAGCCTTGCAAGGAAGATATCCTTAGCGCTGTCCACAGGTGGTAGAACTCAGGCTTAGAGGTGAAACGGTTCACCTAAGGTCACACAGGTAGGAAGACCCATAGCTGGGACTCAAATATGACTTTGAAATTGTGTCTTTCTGCTTCAACTTGCTGTTTGTGGCCACTAAGAAGTGTCTAAATCTACTCATAGAAGGTATTTTCTTTCAACAGTGCTTGCTGAGCCTCGGAAACAAGTTGTGGTTCAAATAAAAATAAGGAAAAAAATAAGTAAATTGTAAATGTGTTTTGGTAATTTTAACTCCTGAGGGAGGTAGGCAAAGACTGACCAGGTTTGGTCAGCTGGGCAGAAAATCTGGTTCCCTTCACATAAAAGGGGAATTGTGACTTTGGCCAGCAGGCGGCGATGGTCTGGGCCAGGCAGGAGAGCGAGAAGACACAGCGCCCCCAGGTGTTGGGACCTTGACACAGCATCTCATACGTGGTCTGCGGGGAGCTAGAACGCCCTTCTTCCCGTTAGGAAGTAAAAGCAGGAAGAGTAAAACTCCAACAAGGGGTTGTAGAGGTTTAGAACCACTCCTTTGGCCATCCAGTCATCTGCTGGTGAGCACAATGCCTTGGCACTGGTCCTGGTGGGGTCAGCCAGGGGTGAGGGGGACATTAATGGAACTCCCACGATTAAGTACTTTGAGTGTTGTGAGAAGGGAAGTATAAGATGTGTCCCCAAGGAAGTGCCATTGAACCTGAGACCCTGGATTCAGCATGTAAGAGCCAATGCAAGGGGAATCTGCAACAGGAGGACGTGGAAGACCCTGAGGAATGAGAGCTCAGTGGGGCTGGAGTAGGAGTGTGCTTGGGGTGGACTGGGGAGAGATGAGGCAGAAGAGGTTTTCAGGGGCCAGATCCTAGAGGCCTTTGGAGGACACGTGGGGGAGTCTGGACTTTATCCCATAGGCAACTGAAAACCCATGGAGGGTTTTGGGCCCTGCTGATGCGAAGTGGAGGCCAGCTATGACTGCAAGGGGGAGGACTGCTTGAAAAAGGGTAGCAGCGGAGGCAGGCGAGCCCATGAGGAGGGTGTAGGGAGGTTTCGGTCAGCAGTGGTGCCAGTCTAGACAGATACGGGGGAAACAATGGTGAGGTGTGGACAAATGGGAGGAATTGTTAGAAGGTAGAGGTTATTGGACAGAGTAGAGAAGGAGTAGTTGAGAATGACCTTTTGGAACCAGTGTTTTGTGGCTTCCCATATCGTTGTGCCCTAAATGTAGAAGCTAGACCCCAAATTTCAGACAAAGAACCAAATTCCACCATGCATTCTGCCTCTAGTACCACTGATGGACAAGCTGCTGGGAGCACCTGTCTAGACCCCTTTGCATTTGCCATTTCACTAGTTCTCGGTTCCCTGACCACCACCTCAGAGTGGGCAATGGATGGCACCCCTGCTTCTCTCACGTTGGCCACTGCCTCTCTCGAGACTGTCCTCTTCTTCACTTCAAGGCTGAAGTCTCCCTCTTGGGCCTGGGCCACCTGCTCCATGGTGGACATCTCTTACCTTTGCTCACAGGAATATCACTCCTCTGATTTATTTGTATTCTCCAAAGAATTGGGCACAAATATCTACAGGATCTCAAGCTCTCCTTGCTGTCCTTTCACGGCCAAAGTGATTAAACAGGATGGCTGGGGATTACTTTAAGTAGGGACCCAGAGAGACGTGGAGTCCTCCTGCCTGTACAGCTCCCCATTCATCTGACACAGTGCCTGAAATTCTGCTGTTATTTAGCCTCTTCTTCAGATTAATCATAGCTCTATTCAAATGCAAATGTGGCTGGGATGGGCACTGCACATTAGTCTCAACCTTCATATCAACCGCTTTGTCATCCCCAACCCAAGGAAATCAGCCAGCCTCAAAGACGGATACCTGGGGACGGTAGGAAGGGCCCGGATTTTGGAGGCAGGAAGATTCACCTTCGATTCTTAGCTCAGCCACTTGCCAGCTTTATGACCTTGGCAAGTTTCTTAATTTCCTTGAACCTCAGCTTCTCCATCGCAAATGGGGCTCAAGATTACCTCCCTCGCAACACTGCTCGAAGATTACAGGTCACAGAGTGAGGCATCCAGCACGGCGCTTGGCCCTAGCATGCGAAAGGTCTGGGCCGTAGTGCTCAAAAAGTTCCCTTCCTTTTTTTTCCCCTGATCTATGCCTCCTGCTCCATCCTGTTTGCCTGGCCTAAGATCCCACTCTGCCTTTGGTCTTGCATGGTCATTAAGAAAGTCTTGGCTGAGACGTGGCCTATGGCAACCTTTCCTAGTGGAGGCTGTCAAATGTCAGCCCCTCTATAATAAAACTTTCTTTCCCCTTTGGGCTTGGAGGCGGGCTGAAGCCTGATTGTGCCCATCCCTTCTGTGATTAAGGTCTGCAATCAGCCCAGCTGCTTGATGGAATCGGAACTGGCTGATTAGCAGGGTGCCCTTTGGCCTCTGGTTAATGGGTGATCTCACACTGTGGCTGCAGAGTAATTACCAGTTAAAAGGTCCGAGGCCAGGGCTCTGTGGTCTTGGGGAGGTCTGGCCCCATTTAAATGTAGAATCAGGAAAATCATCTCATATCAGTCAGCAGCAGATAGTTAAGGTGGGGGCCCAGGATCCCGTGAATGTGGTCCCGGAGCTCTAGGCTCACTCTCAAACGGTCCAGATGGACTTGACTTGTCTAAAGGGACACAGCTCAGGGGGGTGGCCAGAGCAGGCTTTGGGCAGTCAGACAGACGTGGGGGAGAATTCTGGACCATCTATTGCTTATGGGATCTTTGGCAAGGCTTTTAAAGCGCTTTGTGCCTCAGTGTTCCCATCTACGAAGGGGAATTTAAAATGCCTGCCTTACAGGGTCAGTGTGGAGCCTACCAGGTGTGTGTAGCCCACAGTGCATGGATGTGCTCAGTGCAGATGCTGTCTTCCCTTCCTTGTAGTGTGTGTTCCTGTTGGTCAGTGAGTCTGCCTTCCAGTCCTCTGCCCAGGCTGTTCCTGACCACTGATTGACTTTACAGGTATTTACTGAATATCTATTGTGTGTCAAATATGAAGCCAGGTGTTAGGATAAGACACTTTCCCCAAATTCAAGGAACTCATGGTCTTGTGGGCATGTCAGGCTAGGAAATCGACTGCTGGAACAATGACACGAGGAAGAGAAACTTAACCTGGATGATAAGTCAGAAAGGCCTCCTGGAGGGGGTGATGCTAAACCAAGTGCTGTAGATGGAGATGAGCGGAAGTCATGTTTCAGGGTATGTGAACAATCCATGCAAGGGTCCAAAAGAGAGGGAGCATGAGGCATGTTTGCAGACAGAAATGACAAGGGCTCAGTACCTGAGACACTGACGGATGAGTGAGCTCATAAATGAAAATGCATGAATGAGAGTGTGAGCAAGCCAGTGGGAGAGCGAGTGAGTGAATTAGTGAATAGAGGAGCCAATGAATGGAAGAATGAGTGATTGGGTTAGTGATTGAATGAATGAATGCTGAATGGAGGAATGAGTGAGGAATGCATGAGCATTGGGAGAATGCATGCATGCATTTGGGGCGTGGCTCTGCGTGGCTCTTCCAGGAAGACTATCTTGTTCCCTTACTGAAAAGGGACATCTTCCCCACTCCCACATCACACACAGTCACCCTTTCCCTTCTCTGCTCAGGTGTTTTCTCCCGTAACACTCAACACCCTCTAACTCTGTATGATTTCCTGATCCGGTGTATGTATTGTTAATTGCCTGTGTCTCTCCTCTTATCCACCAGGGCAGGGAGTTTTGTCAGCTGATTCACTTACCTCTCTGGCATGTCTAGGTCCTCAACAGATGCTTGGGGGATGAATGAATTACATGAGAAGTGGGGGAGGGAGAGGGGAAGAGGATTTCCAGAGCCCTCCAATCCATCCTCAAGGCCTCATAGCCACACTCCAGTGAAGGGATGCACTCTTTTTTTCTAGATCTTTCTTTCCATAACTCAGCAGGTGGGTGCCTGGATCCTCAGAGAAGCTGCTGGGGACCTGGGTCCTGGGGCTGGCCTTGTCGTGGGTGGTGGCGGCTCCTGGAGGAAGGGAGGAGGGAAGGCAGGAGCTGCTGGTGACAGCAATTCTGTCTCCTCAAGCAATCTCAGCAGTGGCCACTGGTCAGAAGAACTGGCAGGGGAAAGAGAATCAGGTCCAGTTTGTCACCTTCAACTGTGTTGAACAAGTACAGGAGCTACTCAGTTTTGAAGAACTGCCCCTCCTTTCCCATCCAGAACAAACACTCCTAAAGGCCTCTCTGATGCACAACGTTGGGAAAGGTGCTGCCAATGGAAGGGGCCCCTGCAGTGGGGGTTGGTCCACGGTGGTGGTAAAGGTGGGCGGTGGAGAGAATGGAATCATTAAAATGGGAGAACAAAGGAGGCAGGACAAGTTCAAAGGGATTAAGGCACAGAGGGAAAGTCGGCCTTGCTGGGGCATATATGCCCAGGGTTTGGTTGGTGCCTCTGGCAGAATTTACCTCTGGTGCAGGCAGATGGTAATGACCCAGTGCCTGTAGGAAGCAGGGCCTATGTACACAGCAGGCTTTCATGGGGTACTCCAAGCATCTCCATGACTGCTGAGCCCCTTTCCTTCCAGCTCAGCAGCTCATGGGGAGTAGTGGTTGGAATGGTTCCCAGACCTTGTAGATCCTAGATCCAAGGCTTGCTTCAGTCTGCTCTTCTGCAGTCCCCTAAAAGTTCTGATGACCATGGCTTGCATGCCTCTGGTGACAGGGAGCTCTTTCCCTCTTGCAGCAGCACCTCTGCCATCTTGGTGCAACCCTGGTTCTTACAGAGTCTTTTCTGATAGTGACAATACAGAGTCTGAGTTTAGTGAGCACTTCCTGCATGCTGGGCGCTGTTCTAGGAGCTTTCCGGGCATTGGCTCATTTACCCCATTCAGTTTCATCTTTCCCTACCCTCCTTTGCTTGGTGCTTGGTGGCCTCTAATTCCTCCCCACCAGGGCCTTTGCACAGGCTGTCCCCTCTGTCAGGAGCTCTGTCCCCACCTCTCCGAGTGCTGTGGAGTGAAGCGGGATGATGAATGCAAAAGAACCAACTGCCTTACTGCCCATAGTAAGGGCTCATCAAATGACAGCTATTTTTGTTGTCCACCCCCAGGACCAGCTTTAGTTGGCCATGAAATAAAGACTTTATCTTCTCAGAGGCCCAGAGTTATAACATTTCTCTTACTGTCCACCTGGATGCTTATTCTCCATCTGTCAAGGTCTTAAGAATATCCAAGATCTATGGGGTGTGGTGAGAAAATGTCAACACAGCTTGGCTGAATTAAAGGGCATTATAATCTTATTTGTCGTCACCACCACTTCCACCATCGCCATCACCATCGTTACCACCACCACCAGCACCTCTGCCATCACTGAAGGATGCTATAGTTTGAGCCATCTTTTTTGTGCCAGGCATTCTATTAGTTGTTTTACATCTGTTTTCTCTAATCTTCCAAATAACTTTTCCAGTTGAGGGGACTAAGGCTTAGAGAAGCAGAATGGAATAGTTCATCATGGCTCCAAAACTATTAAAGGCCCCGGTCAAGATTTGAGCCCATGTGTGTCTGACTTCATAGCCTGGGTCCATCTTTAATATCATGTTCTTTCTGCCAGCCTCTATAAAATCCTGACTCTACATCTGATTGTCATGCGTTCAGGACAACTATAACAAATCTAGGTCTAATTTATTTGGTTTCTACACAGCTTGCAGTTGTCTCTCATTTTTACATCTTTTTCATATTAACTTTTCTTCACCTGTATTTCTTCCATCTTGCATTTAGGCAATTGGCTTTAGGATCAAAATGCAAATGTTTCACGTTCATATTCATGTATCAAATGCTACCCAGCTACCCGACCCTGCCTCACTTCAAACCCTGCCGCTCCAACTGGAGCCACCTGAGTCCCGCCTGTGACTTCGTTCTGCCACCAGGACTAGGACTGTCCTTGACAGGAGGCAAGAGGGGCCCTGGCCTCATGCTCTGGGATTGAGCCTCCTTCTCTCCCCTTCCATTCTGGCCTGGATCTGAGGGCTGTCTTCTATCCCAGGTCTTGTTTCTCTCTTGGTACCTCCTCGGATCCAACCCCTTCAGTTGAAGCCTTAGTCTTGCTACTGCCTGGCTTCATGACTGTCCCTCTCCAATAAAAGACCTGGTGGTTGGGGCCAGGATTTTGTTGAAAGGTCATCTTATCTATGAAGGTTTCCCTGACCCCAGACCCTTGTCTCCACTTGTAGAATTGGCCTTACTTTCCTTTGTGACCCAGCACACTTCTCCAGTGCCTTGTGTCCTCTGACTCCCTCTCCAGACGGCGAGATGAAGCAATGTCAAGCTGGCTTCCTCTAGTCTCAGCTTGGTCAGAGGCTGGGACTTTTCTTTCAGGTCATGATCATCTCCTGGGCTCTCTGAGGCTCCCATCCTCTGCTCTGGGACCTTGTAAGCGTTAAAGCCCCTGGGGTGGTTTTCATGGGGTGGGCTGACTAGAGGCATAGCCTGCAGGCTAGACCAACACCACTGCAAGCTGGGTGACCAATGGGGGATGAGGTTGACCTCTGGCCAGTCGGGTGCCCCTCAGATGCTGCCTGTGTCCCCTGACCCTTTAGGTTCAAGGTCCTTTTCTTCCTCTAATCAAATCTCCATTTCCCGCGTTCTGGTTCTCATGGTCCCTTCCCAACGTTTCCCCTCCCTTTCTTCATTCTTCCGTCCTTGGTTTGGTCTCTGCAATCAGAAAATCTAGCTCTGCTGGTGTACCTCTGACTCATTTTTCATTTGGCAGTGTTCACAGAAACCTTTGTTTTACATTCCACAGAGGATGACTTATACCTACATGTGCAGCCTGGGGAGCAGGGGAGAGCAGAGAACCCTTAGGGTCCAATTGAAAGGATTTGGTGGCCCCAGGGTCTGGTTGCAAGCACTTAGATGAATACTTCCAAGCATTTCCCGCCCCGCTGCATTTCCCTTAAGAGCAAGGATTTGGTCTCATCTATCTTTCTCCTTGCACAGCGCTTAACCTGGTGCCAGGCCTACAGCAGGTGCTCAATGAATGCAGCGAGTGATGGAGTGAAGGCAGACCTAGTTTCCTGGCTCTGACTTCCACCTGCTGCTATTTCTGTATGTTGCTGCTGGACACTGGAATCATGCTAACTCCTTTAAGGAACCTGAGGCTCAGAAAGTCTAAACATCTCCTAGATCACCTGAGTAGCCATGTGAGCCATAAGTGGTGGAGTGTGGATGTGAACTCTTGTCTTCTTGGCTGACTCTTTCTGTTCATCACTCATCTCTCATTTTCCCTAAAAAGCTATGAAGGACCACCCCAGGTCCACTTCAGATAATTCATTTACACATTTCTTATGTATCCCTACTTGGCACTTATTGGCTGTAATATTTTTTTTTATTGAAGTATAATTGACATTCAATATCCTATTAGTTTCAGGTGTCCATCATAGTGATCTTATATTTTTATATATTATGAAGTGATCCCCATGGTAAGCCTAGTTACCATCTGTCACCACACAAAATTATTACAATATTGTTGACTATATTTCCTATGCTGTATTTTACATCTCTATGGCTTACTTATTTTATAACTGGAAGTTTGTAACTGTTTGTTCCCTTCACCTATTACCCTTGTTAACTCCTCCGCACTGGTAACCAACAGTTTGTTTCCTGTATCCATGAGTCTCTTTCTGTTTTTGTTTGTTTTTTAGATTCCACATGTAAGTGAAATCATAAGGCAATGGTCTTTCTCTGTCTTACTTATTTCACTTAGCATAATGCCCTCTAGGTCCATCCATGTTTTTTGCAAATGGCAACATTTCATTCCTTTTTTATGGCTGAGTAATATTTCATTGGCATGCCACAACTTCTTTATCTTACATTCAAGTCTTCAACCTATTTTGAGTTTTTTGTTTATAATTTAAAAAAGTTGTCCTGTTTCAGTTGTTCCCAACACCATTTATTAAAGAGACTTTTGTGTATTCTTTATACAGATTTTGTAAAGACTTTGTGTCTTGTTGCCTCTTTTGTAATAGATTGATTGACTGTATATGCATGTTTTTTTTTCCCCTGGGCTCTCTATTCTTTCCCACTGATCTACATGTCTGTCTTCAGGCCAGTACCATACTGTTTTGATTACTATAGCTTTGTAGTATAGTTTGAAACCAGGGAATGTAATACCTCCAACTTTGTTATTCTTTCTCAATATTGTTTTTGCTATTTCAGGGTCTTTTGTAGTTCCACACCTTGTGGCTGTAATTCTTTAGGTAATTACTTAATCTCTCTGTATCTCAGTTTCCTTCTCTATAAGGAGATAATAATAGTATCTACTTAAGGGTTATTGTAGATTACTAGATAATTTGCAATATGTGTGCAGCTCTTAGTTATAAGGCTCAAACATAATTGTATTATATAAGCACTATTTAAGGGTTGGCCATTACTGCTATTGTTGCTGTGGTTAATGGTGGAGTAAGAGTGTATTTTAATGTCCTACTCATTCTTCAAGTCACCACTCAAATGCCACCTCTTTTATAAAGCTGCCTTCACCCCTGACCCTGGTCAGAATCAGTCTCTCTTTCCTCTTTACTCCCATAGTCCTTTGTCTGCTCCCTCTTTTATGGTATTTCTATTTGTGTCTTTCTTGCTGGACTGAGAAACTGAATAGCAAGCCTCTCTTGCTCATCACTGGGACCCAGTATAGGCAGTGGGTGCCCCATAAATGCACAGTAAATTGTCCAGGGCCTGGAGGAATGATCTCCATTCACCAAAACTTCTTGGGCCTTCTCCTGAAGAGTGTGGGTTAAGTGAGGCATCCCTAGATGATACTGGAAGACGGGCTTCGTCTCTGGGAAAGCCTGCTTCTGCCTTCATTTCTAAGCATTCATCTTTGCTCCTGCCTCCTGCCTAATGAGCACCCAAAATGATCTTCTATTGCTTGTAATTCACCAAAATTGTTCTAACATTTGGAAGGGCCTGTAAATTGACATCCTCATACCCTAACTTGCCTGTCTGTCTTGATGACTTGTTGAAGGCTGAGCTCATTGCTTCTCCGGCAACAATTTTCCTGGAGCTTCAGACAACATCAGCGGAAATAAATGATTGGAAAGGTTAGAGTCAGGAACTGGTGGGGAGAAGGCAGGGAGGAGACTTGCGGAAATTTGGGAGAGCAGCTGCTGCATTTGAGGTGAGTCAGAGGCTGATCTGAGCCCTTGGGGAGAGGATGGGTGGGAGAACCACCTTCCCATCTGTGGACCCAAGGAGGATGGAACCTCCCCTCCAGTGCCTTCTCCCCACCTGGGGCACATTTTCAGCTCTGCTCCCTGCTCCCCTTACTAGGCTGTCCCCACGGTCACTTTATGGAAAGGCCATCATCCTCCACATGCCAGCTCCCTCTGTGTCCACGGTAGAGGAAGCATCCAGTCTGAGGGCAGAAGACTCAGCCAGCCCCCAGGTCACTTTTCAGCCTGGGACCACAGGGGAGGCAGATGGATTCCTTGCTTCCTTGTGGCTGTTTGGGGCTGGACCAGGTCTTTCTTGCTGGTCCCGAGCTTCCTGGCTTCAGCCTCCTTCTTGAACTCAGTGTTGACACAGAAGCCTTGCTCTGCGGGTTGACTTTTCTGTGAATACAACTGTTACTCAGTTCTTCATTGGAGTATTTTGTGCACAGTTTCTTTTTCAGGAAACCTTGAAGTAGAGGTGTGCTTGCAGTAGAATTTAGACACCTAAGCGCCATCTTAAGGGAGCACCTCTCCTGTGAATGCTTATTAAGAATCTATAGCTAAAAGGGATTGTCTGAAGGCCTGAGAGACATCATGCTGGGTATTTTACATTTATTTTCTTAAAAAGCCTTGACAACCTTATTGGGAAGTGGGTATTATTTACTCCATTGTAGAGATGTAAAAAGTGAGACTCAGAGAGGCTGAGTTTCTTTTCCAAAGTCATCCAGTTACAAAGTTGCAAAAGTGGGAGTCAGACTTAGTATGGGTGGCTTCTAAGTCTTCATCCTTCTGTCTGTCATACTGTGACTCCCCATCATTAGTCCACCACAAGTCTTTGTGTGTGTTGTTATGCTTAATAATTTTCTCTTTAAAATTTGTAATTATGTAATTACCAGAGTATCAATTAGTGTGGAAGTACCAGTGTTTTTGAATTAATATAATTATGACTTTAAAAAAATGAGCCATATTACATATTACTACACTGATGGACAGTGGCTGCAATGGGGTATTGGGGGGGACTTGATAATAAGGATGAATGTAATAACCACATTGTTTTTCTTGTGAAACCTTCATAAGTGTTTATCAATGACACCTTAATAAAAAAAAATGAGCCATATTAGACAGACTGCCAGCTCCTGAAGTGTAGACACAATTCCTTAACCTTACTTGTTTCTTCATCCCAGCATCTGGTCAAGGGCTTGCACACAGTAACTATAGTAATCAGCTATTGCTACAATAATACTGTGTAACAAACCTCTCTAAATCTCAATAGCTTATAACAATAAGCATTTGTCCTCAGGCTTACAGGCCTGCAGGTCCACTGTGGTTTAGCTGATCTAGGCCAGGCTTTGCTGGGTAACTCTGTTCCAAACTGTGGCCAGCTAGGTTTGGCTCTAGACTGTGAGTTTGTTTTGGGGACTGGGCTGAAGGATTACAGCTCCCTGGGATGCTGTCTCATGACAGATCACCATAGCACAAAAGCCCAGCCAATCCACCCAAGACATGTAAGGACACTGTGTACATCACGTCTGCTGGTATTCTATTGGCCAGAGAAGTCGCATGACCCAGCCCAGCAGCAACTGGCTGGGAAGGATATCCCACTTACCACGGGAGGGGAGGAGAGTGAATATTTCCTGAACTCTAACCTGCTCTATGATCTAGGCCTTTAAGGAAAGTTGACCTAAGCTGGAAGAAAGGGCATCCCTGTTCCTGGGCCAGGTGTCCCAAGACTGATTTCTCTGATTCTTGAGAATATGAGGATCTTGGATCAGGAGCCACTGAGCAAATCAGTTTCAAAGGACCCTTTCAGAACCCGGCTCAGTGAACGCCTTTCAGGGGTCCATGGGCTCATCTAGGCTTGTATCTGAGGGCAGCACAGGCTGTGAGAAGAACACGAGCACTGGAGTCAGGTGGACTGAATCCGAAACACAAAAGAGAATCTAGAATCTACAGAGACATCTAAGGGCCCACAGCCTGGCTTTGCTCCCCTGTCTGACCTCGCCTCTCCTTCCTTTCTCTGTTTGCCTTTCTCAGCCTTAGCTTTCTCTGTTTCCTGGGACACTGCATGCTTCTTCCTGCCTTGGCATTTTATTTGCTGTTCTATTTGTCCAGAAGTTTCTCACCACAGGTATTCACATTGCTGGTTCCTTCTTATCATCCAGATCCCAGCTCAGATGGCCCCTGTTCGTAAAAGTCTTTTCTCTTCAACTGATTTAAAAAGCACCCCCATCACTCTCTCTCTTACCACTGGGACATATTTTCTTTCTTGCCTTTGTCATTATCTAAAATAATCTTGTTTGTTTTCTTATTATCTGTCTCCCATTCTCGAAAATAAGTTCTGTGTGGGGAAGGATCCAATCTGATTCAGAGCTATTTCTAGAGGCTAGAATTGTGCCTCATCCGTAGAGGGTGCTGAATGTGTATTTGTTGAATGAATCAATGAATGAGCTGGATAACCTTATTCAAGTGCCTCTGAGAGCTCAGTTTCTTTTTCTGCAAAATGGGCCTTGGTCATGGACAAGGTTTGGGATAATGTGTTTCGTGTACAGCATGGTGCCAGGTACATAGTAGGTGCTAAAAGTGGAAGCTTTTGCAATAAGAATTCTTTTTATCTGGGCCCAGGGCTTCTCCACCAGCTGCTCCAGCCCTAATGCTGTTCTGTCTTCCCTGTGCTTTCCTGGTTGGTTTTGGCAGGCTCTATGCTGGGGAGGCCAGGAACATGGCTGTGGCGATGAAGGGAAATGAGACTGGAAAGGATACTTAATTCTGAAAGATTGTCCCCAAATCCAGAAACGACACATTAAATCAGAGTCCTTCCCATAACTCATAGTCTATCTCCATAGAAATGGGCACCATATGGAGTTAATTAGTAGAACAACAAAACAATCAATTAGTTCCTTAATTAGTTTTGCTAAGAAATGATAACAAACAAACACAAACATTTTATTCCAACTAATGCCTGAGCCGCAGTGATAGCTTAATGGCTTTGGGAAGCCAGCTCAGGCACCAAGCCCCTGCGAATGTAGATTTATTCCCACGGTATGGACAGGTTCCCTAGTCTCTGTCCAGCTTGTGTGTTTCATCTTCATGATCAATTATTTACAATATCTGAACACAGCTAAGGGGTCGTCTGGGAGTTTTTCCTTCTAGATAGGGGAAATAATGCAATAACTCAGATCACGGGCGGCCACCCATCTCTAGAATGACCATTCCCCGAATCATTTATTTGACAAACATTTACTGAGCATTTTCTAGGTGCCAGGCACGGCACTGGGCACGGGGTAGAGAGAGGGAAAATAAGTGATTGCCCGAGGGGCTCCCAGTGTGGTGTGGAAGAGGCAGATCAGCAAAATAAGTAAGGAAACAGTTGCCACCCATCTGGTTATGTGCTGGGGCAGGATGGGGGGTGGCGCCCAGAGCATGGGGGTGGAGGGGGGATGGCCTATGGGAGGGCAGGGAAGGAGCTGGGAAGCCTTTAATGAGGAGGTAGGTGGTGGCTGAGCCTCCAGAGGTGAGTGAAATGAAGATCTTGCTTAATAGGTAGACTGATCCAGGGGAAAGAGCACGGGGCTGGGATTTAGAGACCTAGTCTCTCCAGGCGTGTGGCTGGCTCCAAACCCATCTATTTCATCATCTGTAAAATGGAGAGAATGATACTGAAGTTCTCTCAAGGGGTTGTTATGAGATTGAATAGATGTGGAAGTATCTTGTAAACCACGAGGGGTTTCAAACAATTGGATAGAAGATCTGAGCAGAAGCCTGGAGGTGAGGGGGGGCCCTAGGGAAGCCACACCTTCCTAAGGGATCTACCTGGGAAGGGGACACTCTAGGAACGCCTGGATATGTCTGTATCTGTGTCCGTGTCTGCATCCATGCATGGATACACATGTAATATATGCATACATGTAGGCATGCATGAATGTATCATCTATCTACGGAGGAAAAGTTCATTTTTAAGAGATAATGCACGTTAATGACAAAATTATAAAAGCAGTGAAAAATGAGGCATCTCCTTCCTATTCCTGACCCTTCCTATTCCTACTACGAAATCTCCAGAAGCACCCACCGTCACCTGTTTCTGTGTACCCCTCAAAGGCACTCTGTTTAAGCAACACATTTTCAAAAGATTTTTTCCCTGAGACTTATGTTGTGCACTTTTACTTTTTCACATATTAAACCGCAGCCAGTGGTCAGTGTCAATAACTTTGGATCTTACACCTTCTTTTTTAATGGCTGGATGCTATTTTATCAGATGGATGTGTCTTAATTTATTTACCCAGTCTCCTTTTGGTAAACATTTAAATTACTTTCCATACCTTGCTACCATAAGCAATGAGTTCTTTGTTTGATTATCCATGAAACTTTATATAATAGATTTAAATTTCTACTTTTTTTTTGGTATTAAAAAAATTTTGGTATCGTTAATGTACAATCACTTGAACAACATTATGGTTACTAGACACCCCCATTATCAAGTCCCCCCCACCAACCCCATTACAGTCACTGTATCAGCGTAGTAAGATGCTATAGAATCACTACTTGTCTTCTCTGTAAATACCGCCTTTCCCGTGTCCTCCCCCCCCCAGCTACATTATGTGTGCTAATCATAATGCCCCTTTTCCCCCCTTTTCCCTCCCTTCCCACCCACCCTCCCCAGTTCCTTTCCCTTTGGTAACTGTCAGTCCATTCATGGGTTCTGTGTCTGCTGCTGTTCTGTTCCTTCAGATTTTCTTTGTTCTTATACTCCACAGATGAGTGAAATCATTTGATACTTGTCTTTTTCTGCCTGGTTTATTTCACTGAGCATAATACCCTCTAGCTCCATCCATGTTGTTGCAAATGGTAGGATTTGTTTTCTTATTATGGCTGAATAATATTCCATTGTGTATATGTACCAAGTCTTCTTTATCCATTCATCTACTGATGGACACTTAGGTTGCCTCCATTTCTTGGCTATTTTAAGTAGTGCTGCGATAAACATAGAGGTACATATGCCTTTTTCAAACTGCACTACTGCATTCTTAGAGTAAATTCCTAGGAGTGGCATTTCTGGGTCAAATGGTATTTCTATTTTGAGTTTTTTGAGGAACCTCCATACTGCTTTCCACAATGGTTGAACTAATTTGCAGTCCCACCAGCAGTGTAGGAGGGTTCCCTTTTCTCCACATCCTCGCCAACATTTGTTGTTGTTTGTGTTTTGGATGTTGGCCATCCTCACTGGTGTGAAGTGATATCTCATTGTGGTTTTAATCTGCATTTCTCTGATGATTAGCGATGTGGAGCATCTTTTCATGTGCCTGTTGGCCATCTGAATTTCTTCTTTGGAGAAGTGTCTATTCATGTCCTCTGCCCATTTCTTAATTGGATTATTTGCTTTTTGTTTGTTGAGGTGCATGAGTTCTTTATATATTTTGGATGTCAACCCCTTATCGGATGTGTCATTTATGAATATATTCTCCCATACTGTAGGATGTCTTTTTGTTCTACTGATGGTGTCCTTTGCTGTACAGAAGCTTTTTAGTTTGATATAGTCCCACTTGTTCATTTTTGCTTTTGTTTCCCTTGCTTGGGGAGATATGTTCATGAAGATGTTGCTCATGTTTATGTCCAAGAGACTTTTGCCTATGTTTTTTCTAAGAGTTTTATGGTTTCATGACTTACATTCAGATCTCTGATCCATTTTGAGTTTACTTTGTGTATGGGGTTAGACAGTAATCCAGTTTCAGTCTCTTACATGTAGCTGTCCAGTTTTGCCAACACCAGCTGTTGAACAGGCTGTCATTTCCCCATTGTATATCCATGGCTCCTTTATCATATATTAATTGACCATATATGCTTGCGTTTATATCTGGGCTCTCTATTCTGTTCCACTGGTCTATGGGTGTGTTCTTGTGCCAGTACCAAATTGTCTTGATTACTGTAACTTTGTATTAGAGCTTGAAGTCAGGGAGCGTAACTCCCCCTGCTTTATTCTTCCTTCTCAGGATAGCTTTGGCTATTCGGGGTCTTTTGTGGTTCCATATGAATTTTAGAACTGTTTGTTCTAGTTCATTGAAGAATGCTGTAGGTATTTTGATAGGGATTGCGTTGAATCTGTAGATTGCTTTAGGCAGGATGGCCATTTTGACAATATTAATTCTTCCTAGCCAAGAGCATGGGATGAATTTCCTTTTATTAGTGTCCTATTTAATTTTTCTTAAGGTGTCTTGTAGTTTTCAGGGTATAGGTCTTTCACTTCCTTGGTTAGGTTTATTCCCAGGTATTTTATTGTTTTTGATGTGATTGTGAATGGAATTGTTTTCCTGATTTCTCTTTCTGTTAGTTCACAGTTAGTGTTTAGGAATGCAACAGATTTTTGTGTATTAATTTTGTATCCTGCAACTTTGCTGAATTCAGATATTAGATCTAGTAGTTTTGGAATGGATTCTTTGGGGTTTTTTATGTACAATATCATGTCGTCTGCAAATAGGGACCGTTTGACTTTTTCCTTGCCAATCTAGATGCCTTTTATTTCTTTGTGTTGTCTGATTGCTGTGGCTAGGACCTCCAGAACTATGTTGAATAAAAGAGGGGAGAGTGGGCATTCTTGCCTTGTTCCTGATCTTAACTTTCTTTATCTTGAGATCAGATCTATTGTCTCACTTTATCTTTGTTGGTAGTTTGAGGGGTAGTTGATACCCCCTTTATTTTTATGTCTTTTTTTTTGTTTATTGTCAATAAGGACTTAAACTGAATTGAAATAACTGATTAATAAAAAAATAGACACATGAAGTCTCAGGTCAGTGTTGCAGGTATCCTGGCTCAACTCACTGCTATTACAGGGAGAGGAGCAAGAATTAACACACTTGAACATAAAGAATTAACACACTTGAACATCAACATTAAATAACAGTTCACAAAGGGTGGGCACAAGGCCTCCTCCCAACCTCCCTATGTAAGACCTCACAGGTGTGTGGGCCATAATCATGGTCTTCCTGTACACTAATTGGCTAGTTTGTGACCAATTTCCTCTGGAGTCAGTTTGAACAAAGACAAGTAATAGTGGGCACTGGAGGTTAAATCCTGTAAGACATGGAGCTGCCAGCCTAGTAGTGTTGCTCAGAAATGGAGGATTGCAGCTGGGAGAGGGGACGTAGAGAAAGACTGAAACCACGTAGCCTGTAGGCTCGGTCACCCTGAGCTTGATGAACACCTTGCCTGAGCTAACTCAGGGAGGGAGTCTGTTCCTTTGTTATCAAACAACCCCTAAGCCAGACAGTAAATAATGATATTCCTTTCCTATATGATTGAAGGAAACTGGAATCACATCTAAATACAATGTACCAATTTGATCACTAGTCCTTAAATGTTATCACTTACATCTTCATCAAATCCTGTTTTTCTCTCCAGGCTTGAGTAACACATATCTTTCTATCACCATTGCGCAGATTCTGTTTCTGGAGTATGTCCATAGTCTATAGGGGTTTTATGCCAAAGTGGGCTTAGAAATTAGGTGAGGCACCTTGATGCTAAGGAGGCAGCATGGATTCTGCAGCTAGGTGCCTGGGTTCAAATCCCAGCTATGCCACATACTATTTGTGAGAGCTCGAGCAGCTTGTTTAATCCTTCTCATATCCCTTGTCTGTAAAATGGGAAGAAGAACAATAACCTTACTGGGTTGTGGTGAGGCTTAAACGTGCTAACACAGAGAAGTGCTGAGAAGAATGTTCTTGTATGTAGAAAGTAGCATGAGTGTTTCTACTATTGTTAGCATCTCTTATGATCTGGCTTCAGGATTGTTAGGAAAACTTCCCTTTGAACCATTAGCTTCTTAATGAGCACAACAAATTTCCCTTCTCTGTGTATTTGTTTCTCCCAATTTCAGCTAATTTCAGAGATACACTGTAATGGAGAATGTAAAAAAAAAAGCCTCTTTTCTTCAGTTCTTAGCACCTCTTAATTAAACAAAGAAAAACACTGCAATCAGTTTCTCTATACCTCAAGAAGGGTGAACCTTTAGCCAGAACCTCAGTTTTTCACCAGTTTGAAGAAAATAATTTTACCCTCTCACTTCCAATCAATATCTTTGCTGGGTCTATTGTGAGCTGATAATTTAAATAAAATTGTCTCCTTAGTAACCATCCTTTCAGAATCCGTCTTCTTGCCTTTGAAAGAACTGTGGTTACAAAATTCAGTTTCAGCCAGAAAAACTTTTTTTTTCCTGCAGGAACTAGTTTCTCTTCCAAAATAAACTCCTCAAAAAAAATGGAGCAAGATTTCTAAAGTAAAAGTTAAAGAAGTTTTTTTTTTTCTCTAATTATAAAGGTAACTGGATAGGGTGTTAAACAGAAGTGGAAGAGGTTTTAATACTGTGTCCATGCTTAGGTCCAGATGGCCTACAGGGAACAAGAGGACAGAGACAACCCAAATTAGACTCACGGGATGTTGGAGCTGGAGGAAGGTGTAGAGTCTGATCTCCACTTTCTCCCTGTATATTACGTTGAGGAAACAGAAAGCCTGAAGTTTAACAGCCACACGGGAGGGCACACAGCTTCCAGACCAGGATTCAAGCCCTATTCTCTGTCTCTTAGTCCAAAGGGTTCTTGCCACCAAAATGTGGCCCTCAAGATTTCTTGGAGGAGGGTGTAATGTATAAATACAAGGAGTCTAGGGCTTTGAAATTGGGTAAACCCACATTTGAGTGTCTGCATGTGGTAACCTATTGTTCTGGCTTGCTGACACGGGACGGGGTTTCTGGGACATGGGACTTGTAATGCCCAAACTAGAGAAGTCCCGGGTGGACCTGGACAAGTAGGTCACCTTACGGCTAAGCCAATCTCTAAGTGATTTGGGGAATTTGGGATATCAGTTTTCTCATCCGTGGTCAATGATAATAGTTCATCCCTTTGGGTGTTGAGAGGATAAAGTAACAACTGTGACTACTCATTTCCTTTCTCTTCTGACTTACTCTGTCTACTAAGATGCTCTTGAAGTTCTTTAGTTAGAAGAAGCTTCGAAGTGGTAATCATGCTTCTTCCCCAGGTTGTCCCCGACTGGGGGAGGCAGAGGAATGAGATCTGCATTCCGGAAGGTCTGATACTCAGAGGTACAGTCCTTGGAGACTCCCCCAAATGCCACCCACAACGTGAAAAATCAAAATTAGCTTCTTCACTGCTTTTGGCAGCTGTGATTAATCATTTTCGTAATGAGATAGTCGAAGCACAACTATTTATTTGCATTGAATAGGAAGATTACAGAATATAACATTTTCATAAATTTGTTAGGATTCTAGATATACGTTAGTGTGATGAATAGTTTAGGCTGCGATAGATGTTTTCATTTCAATAAAGTTATTTTTGGGATATATTTACATGATGAAATAACCTATTATTTATCCAACTGCATTTTTATGAACTAATTTTTCTCTTTGTGCTGACCTGCAATGGTGATTCATTACTTTTTGCCCTTCAATTTTTCTTTCCTTATAAATGGTTTCCTGCTTATTATTTTAAAGTGTACGTCTCCCTTCAGATCTATCTACCAATTTTGCAGGGGATCTTTGGTATAAAGCACACTGCTTTCAAGGACTTAGGGAATTCACATAAAATGAGTCCTTTTATTCTAATTGTGTCTGGACTCTGCCGTTTACTGGGTATAGACCTCTGGTAAGTCACTTTCTCTCTCTGAGACTCAGTTTCCTGACTCAGAGGGACTTTGGCGCACACAACTTGTACTCAGTTAATACTTGGGGAAGGAATACATGAGTAAGGGTGGAGGTTTGTTTGGCTGTGGAAAAGGTTTGGTTTAGGAGGGACACATGTCATATTTCTTTTAGTGGGAGTTTTTTTTTGTTATCTCCCAGAGAGAGGTAAATGGAAACATCACTTTTTGTACCAATCAGCCATTTTTTCTTCAATGATAAGAAGAGGTCATCGATTTTTTTTGATTTTTTTTATTAAGGTATTATTGATATACACTCTTATGAAGGTTTCACATGAAAAAACAATGTGGTTTCTACATTTCCCCATATTATCAAGTCCCCACCCATACCCCAATGCAGTCACTGTCCATCAGTGTAGTAAGATGACACATATTCACTGTTTGCCTTCTCTATGCTACACAGTTGTCCCCGTGATCCCCCACACCATGTGTGCTAAATATAATACTCCTCAATCCCCTTCTCCCTCCCTCCCCACCTGCCGTGCCACACCCCTCCCCTTTGGTAACCACTAGTTCCTTCTTGGAGTCTCTGAGTCTGTTGCTATTTTGTTCCTTCAGTTTTGCTTCGTTGTTGTACTCCACAAATGAGGGAAATCATTTGGCACTTGTCTTTATCCACCTGGCTTATTTCACTGAGCATAATATCCTCCAGCTCCATCCACGCTGTTGCAAATGGTCGGATATGTTTCTTTCTTATGGGTGAATAGTATTCCACTGTGTATATGTACCACATCTTCTTTATCCATTCATCTACTGATGGACACTTAGGTTGCTTCCACATCTTGGCTATTGTAAAAAGTGATGCAATAAACATAGGGGTGCATATGTCTTTTTGAAGCTGAGAAGTTGTATTCTTTGGGTAAATTCCAAAGAGTGGGATTCCTGCATCAAATGGTGTTTCTATTTTTAGTTTTTTGAGGAATCCTATATTGCTTTCCACAGTGGTTGAACTAGCTTACATTCCCACCAGCAGTGTAGGAGGGTTCCCCTTTCTCTGCATCCTTGCCAGCATTTGTTGTTCTTAGTCTTTTGGATGCTGGCCATCTTTACTGGTGTGAGGTGATATCTCATTGTGGTTTTAATTTGCATTTCCCTGACGATTAGTGATGTGGAACATCTTTTCATGTGTCTGTTGGCCATCTGAATTTCTTGGCCATCAAGTCTTAAAAGGCTTTGGACACTTGCTGCATATACTTCCCTGAGTTTGGGGGATTAAGCTCTTCAGGAAAACAGTTTTTTTTTTTTGTGGGGAGGGGAATTTTATAGCTACTTCCTTCAAGTAAACTAAGCCAACCAGCAAAAAATGAAGTAGAAGAAGGTTGTAATTCTATGATTAGGTATATAGCTATCAAGGTAATTCAGAAGCAAAAGTAGAATCAGGATGAATTAAACAAGGAGTTCAGGGTCTAACCTGCATTGCCATGTGACCTTGAGCAAGCCATGCCCTTCTCTGGTCTCAGCTTCCTCATTTGTGTGACAAGAGACCTGGGTGAGGCAGCCTCAGCTAATTTACAGTCCTGAGTTTAGCCCCATGTTTCTCAAACTGGGATCATGAAACTTTGGAGTCTGCAAACATGCTTGAGGCTTCTTGAGTAATGAGAGTTTACTATTCATATTTTCTTGCTTTTGTTTCCTTCCTTATTTTTATAAGGTTTGTAGGTAAAACTTCTCTCACAGTGCTAATTCATCACAGAAAGAACACTTTCATAGACTAAGACTTCAGTTTATTAACTCAATGTTTTTCAAACTCAAGTCAGAGGAGCTGGGAACTGGGGTGGCCTGTGAGAAGCACTTTTCTTTAAAGGAGAGTTATATATTATTCCAATTCCAGCAGTAGTACTGAGCTTATACGTATCAATGCATATGAGTTTTCAAATCATAGGAAGGAAAGATGAAAAAGCTGATTTGTGAAATGACCAAGAATGAGAATAAAATACTACAGAGCAGGTGGTAATGGGGTGATGGTAGTTCTGTGTGTCATTTGCAGTACTGGAAAGGGGGCAGGAGATATTTTATGTCGTCCATTCCTTCACTCGTTCACTCATTCAACAAATATTCTTCGAGTGTTGGCTATGCGTTCAGCACCCAGAAAGCACAGGTACCGAGGAGGTAGTAAAATCTGCCTTCCAGATGGTCATGGTCTCATGGAGCAGTTGGTGGCGCACCGAGTACTGTGGTCCTAGGTGATAAGGGCTGTGTTAGAACAAGCCCGGTGCTGTAAGTCCCGAGGAAGATGGATTTGGGGGTGTGGAGAGAGGGGACGGCGGGAAGGTGACTTCTGAGCCGAGCCATGAAGGAAGATTAAGAACTCTCAGACAGGGAAAATGTGGGAGATGAAGCTGTAGGTAGGAAGAATTGCTGTGAAGGGTGAAAACGAGAGAGCAGGAGTGGGTGGCAGAGCTTCCCGGGCTCGCTCTCACTGGAGGCTGAGGGCTGAGATGGGAACAGGCATGTCTTGAAAAGCTAAGCAGACTAGGTAGAGGAATTTGGTCCTTTTCCTAAGGCAGTGGGGAGCCATGGAAGGTTTGTCGGCAAGAGGGTGATATAATCAGACGTGTGTTTTACGAAGACCTCATGGCAGCAGTTCACGTTGAGGGTAGACTTGGGGGTCCATCTTGGAGGCAGGGGGATGAGGAAGGGGAATGGCTGCCATTGTCCAGCGGATTATGAGAACCTGCTGGCCAGCACTGGGGCAGAGAGGGCAGGCAAGGGCGTGGACACTGGGTGGAGGGACATTTAGGGATACTAAATGGAGATGAGATATGCAAGGTGGAGGAGCAAAAGATTCAGGACGACCTCTAGGTTCCTGGCTTGAATGCTTGTGGGAAAAATGGAACTTTCTGACCAGGATTCCCAGCTGGCCTTAACAGGGCCCATTGTGTATATAATTTATGGGATGTTTACTGGCAGCAGAGCCTCTGGTCAGTCACGGGATTGCTGGTCTAGGGTAGGGGTGGAGAGGAAGAACCCATTCTCTTCCCCCCTCTCCATTCCTGTTACGTATGGGTCAGGCTCGTCACTGGGAACCCGCCCACAAAGTTCTGCCCAAAGCAGGGAGAGAGTGAGCAGCTAGGGTTTGGAGCAGGGAGTGTGGCCAAGGGAGAGAGAGCTTGGGAGAGTGCTCAAGGGGGTCCTGAGTGGTGCCAGAGAGAGTAACTGGTGCAAGTGGGGAGAGACTGGGCTATGAGAATAAACCGTTTCATTCCCAACCATAGTAATAGGCCTATACATAGAGCACTTGCTCTGGGATGGGAACCCCTTCTCCTGGAGCTACCGCGCTGTTTGCTGAAATCAGGAGAGGAGCCTGTGGGGTGAAGACGTTTTGAACAGGTGATTCTGGGATGCTCATGGGAAATTCAAAATGGATCTAAGGTTTGGAGGGGAGACCAGGTCACCCTTCTTTTCCTCTCTAATATCATCATGAAATTGTTTCATGAACTTAACTTCCCAATCACATAATGGGTAGAACAATCACTGCTATCATTAGGACTTAGATCTGAATTTGAATCCTATTCGATTACTCGTTCAGTGACTCCAGGCATGTCACGTCCTCCTAGAGTTTCAGTTATCTGATTTCTGTAATGGAGACAGAAGTCTCTATGTCATGTTGTGTCTGGGAGGCTTAAATAAGGTAATGAATGTGGTAGGTGTACCAGAATGGGTAGTTCTCTCCAAACTTGCTTTGTATTTATATACTAATGAGCTCTGCTCCTCTTCTTATTTTCCAGTGAAGCAGAGCAAAATTCTTAAAAGTTGGGAACTGAATTTCTTTTAGGGAATACGTTGTCTTTATGAAAACACCTCTCTGGGACATAGGGGCCATGGGAAGTAAAACATTGGCAAGAGATGCCCAAAGTGCTCTGTCTTACGTAGGAAAGAAAGGTAAGAGGGAAGGGAGGGTGGGGTGAGAAGGGAAGGATAGGGGAGGGAGAAAGGGGAGAAAGAGAGCTTGAGGAGATGAGTGGGATGAGAGATGGGGAGGAGTGTGGGGAAGGTTCCTTGACAGCAGTGGTACCAGAGGGCATATTAAAAACCATGATACCTAATGTTTGCTATGAAATTGTTTGTGTGTATTCATATGATGTAAATTCCTTCTCTAACTCCCCACCCCAAGTGGTAGAACATGAGCAGAGGAAGGAGGTTCCATTAGTAGAGTGAATTCTGCAGCAGCAAGAGGTCAGAGTTGGGATGACTCCAGGAGGCTCCATGCTTCCACTGGCGTGGAATGAAAGATCAACCTGATTATCGTCTTCATTCATTCATTCATTTCTTGAACAAATATTCACTAACTGCATACTATGTGTCAGTCACTGTCATAGGCACTGAGAATATAGCTGTAAATAAAAGAAAGTTCTCGCCTTAACAGAGCTTGCATTCTTATAGAAGAGTCCTACGAAAAATTAATGGAAAAATATGCGATGCTTCATCAAGTAGCGGGAAGAGTTATTAACAAAAAGAACACAGAGTAAGGAAAAGACACAGGAGAGCCATTTAGAAAGGATGGTTCTGGAAGTTCTCCTTGAAGAGATAGTATTTGAGCGGAAGACCCAAGTTAAGTGAAGGGGAAAGACATAGGGAGATTCCAGGTGGAGTTGCTAGGTAGAATGAGTTAGAGCTTTCTTCTTCCACTTTACTTGTGACCATAGGTAAGGGACGGCCTCTCAGCCCTCAGGGTTCTCACCTGAGATTAAGGTTGATATATCAATCTCTAATGGTGGAGGCAAGAGTTCTAGGATATCAAGGAGGTTATTTGGAAATAGAATACACAGCAAAAAGACAAGGGATCGTGGAAGACCCAGCCAAAGATAGGGGTTACTTCTGCATTTTTGCTGTGGGGTTTGGTTTGGACCACACCCTGGTGAGTTGTTGAAGTCTCTGGGGGGATTTTCCAGGTATAGGGATTCAGCTCCTAGATGGACCATGTATTAGAATGTAAATGGCCAAATTCTGCTGAAATGACCTGGAAGAAGTGCCTTAATACAGACTATTTCCAGAGGCTCATGAATTCTATATTATAGCAAGTCATCCCATGATTTTGCAATTGTCTTGCTGATAATACAGTCCCTGATGTATTTATTATCACAACTCAGACAGAAAGACCAGATAAATCTTGGCTGCAAAAGGACTTGGCTACTTTGATCTTGTTTCTTGCTTAACCCTTCACCCACTGGCCAATTCCTTTTGAAGAATTATACAGGAGCAATTGGCACCATCTTCACCTTTCCCTGACCTTGTGGATATTTGTCATTCCTCTTGCCTGCTGTGGCAGATGTGGTTGGTTGCCTCTCCAGTTAGCCAGTATTCTTTTCTTTTTACTGAGGTGAAAATACTAGATATTGTTTTCCCAGTGTCCCTTGCAGCATGGATGTGTACATCATCTATCTATTGTCATAAAAGTGCTTTGTAACAAATCTTTCCAAAACTCAGTGACTTAATACAGTGAGCATTTATTTAGCTCATGAATCTGGGATTGTCAATTTAGTTGCAGCTCAGCTGTGTGTTTCTGCCGGTCTTAGCTGGGCACACTTACATACCTGATGGTTGACTGGCTGTCACCAGGATTCTATGTCTCTTATCCTCCATCAAGGTAGCCCAGGTATGTCATATGACAATTGCAGAGGATCAAGAAGTAAGTGCAGGTACACATGGACCCTTGAGGCTCAGGCTTAGAACTAGCATTCAATTGGCCAAAGTAAATTATAAGTCTAGCCTAGAATTAAGAGGTGGGGAAGTAGACTCTGTCTCTTAGTAAGAAAAAATACCAAGGCTCATAATAAAGGGTGTATGTATATAAAGGGAGAAGAAAGGAACTGGAGCAATTATATAATCAATCACTCACAGCACATGACCTAATCCTAGGCGATGCGATGCCTTGCAGGTGGAAGCCATCTTGTGGTCATGAAAGGACAAGCCTAATGGCCAAGCCAATGTGTAAGAACAGCAAAGCACAAAGTTGGGAAGAGCTCAAGTCCTTGATGACATAGTTGACCCTTTGGACAATTTCTAGAGTCACTTACCTGTGGATATCTTGTTATGTGAGACAATACATTTTTCTCATTGTCTAAGTCACTTTAGAACATTGGATATTCTGTAACTTGCTGCTGAAAGCCTTCCCAATTGCTATAGCAACCCATGGATTTTGGCCTCGCATTTCTCTATTTTGGGAGTCCTTTACCTTATGAGCAGTGATCAAAAGCTACTAAGATGCTGGAGTTTCTGGATGGTTGCTTTCCCAGTCCCCCTTGTAGTGAGGTCATGGGCCCTTGACCAAATGCTCACACTCACCCCAGATTTTGAATCAGAAGGTAGCAATATGAAGAAGCAGGATTGACCATCTGTGCAGTGGTGGTCTTGATAGCAGCTACCTCTGATTTCCTGTTGCATCATTGCCATCTTGAAATAAACATGATGGCTGGAAACACAGTGATGCATTGAATGAGACCTGAGAGAGGGAGACGACTCTGAGCCAGAATAGAAGGTTTTACCAGAACCCAGAGGGCTCCCTTGATGCTGAGCCAACCCCTACCCCCATACCTGGCAGCACTTACATATCTCTCCTAGTTGAACCTAATTTTTTGCTCCTATTATTGGGCAGACGTGCCTTCCAGGGACTGACTCCAAGAATCCCACTCCCATTATCCTTCCTACTCTGCCTGTCCCCGTGGGCTGGTTTGATCCTTGGACTCTAGTCTCTATCTTTGGACTCAGACTGTCTTTGGTATGAACCTCTTGATACTTCAAAGCAAACTCTCTTACTAACCACTTCTGACCTGTGAACGCCTGGCTGTAGTTTCCTGTCCAAAGATTGCAATATCTGCCAAGTTACTTTGACCCATCCTGCCTATGCTGCTGCCTACGGCCCCACACTGATGAGTAAAGACACTGTTTGCCCTGCTTCTGTGGTTGCATGCACACGGTCTTCACCTCCTGATAGGCTCTCTGATCTTTCAGGGTGGGAACACGTTGTATCCTCAGTGCCTAGAGCAGCCTTTGGTACGTGGCAGATGTTCCACCCATACAAGAGTTGCAATTAAGCTATAATAACATCTGACTAGAAAAGAAAGCAGTGATCATTCAGAGCCAAGGCACATTCATTAAAAATAAACTATTTTTCTTTTTCTTTTGAGAGAGAAGCTAGCCCATTTGGGGGATGTTTCTTGATTATTAATCTGGGTATGAAGCAAAAGAATACAGGTGGGCACTGTCGGAACTGTTTCCTTGACTCTTAGCCCCGCATTTCCTCTGCGAAGATGCCCGTTGTTCTTGGTTGGGACCTTCCTCAGTATCTTTTTCAGGGTGTGTTCTCCAAAGGCAAGAAGAGATCTGTCTGTCTTGTTACCCTGTTCTCAGACCCAGGACGGTGAATGGCACACAACAAACCCTCAGTAAACAATGAAAGAATTGACCCCATCCTTTCCGTGGTAGTCACAGAAACGGTTCCCCAGAGAAATCCATGTACTCATCCCTGGAACCTGTATATACTGAATATGTTAAATTAGATGACAAAGGGAATTAAGATAGCAGGTGGGACTAAGGAATGCTAATCAGATAGGGAGAGTATCCCAGATTATCTGGGTGGGCCTAATGTAATCACAAGGATCTTAAAGTAGAAGAGGGAGGCAGCCGAGGAGGTCAGAGCGATGCAGGGTGAGGGGGTCTCCACTGGCCGTTCCTGGCTTTGAATGTGGTGGGGAAGGGCCATGAGTCGAGGAATACAGGTGGCCTTCGGGAGCGTGGGAGGAACACCTGCTTTGCTGTTTCTAGGCGCTAAGGATACAATGATGGGAGCTGGTGGCCTCTAGAAGTAAAGATATGGATTTCCTCTCACCTCCCCCAGAGCCTCCAGGAAGGAATGCAGCCCTGCAGACACTTGGATGTCAGCTCAGTGAGACCCACGGTTGGATTTCTAATCTACAGAACTGTAGGACAAATAAATTTGTGTTGTTTAAGCCAGAGAGTCTGTGGCCATTTGTTACATCAGCCATAGAAAACAAATACACCTCCTGCTGTGGTCTGACTGCTTACATCCTCCCAAAGTTCATATGTAGAAATCCTAACATCCAATGTGTTGGTTTTAGTTATTAGGAAGTGTGGCCCTTGGGGGTGATTAGGTCATGAGGGTTGGCCCTCTGTGAATGGGATTAGTTCCTTTACAAACTAGGGGGCAGAGGGCTCCCAGCCCCGTCCTCCATGTGGTGAGGATACAATGAGAAGTCTGCAGCCTGGAAGAGGGCCCTTCCCTGACCATGCTGGGAGCCTGATCTTGGACTTCCAGCTTCTAGAACTATGAGAAATAAATTTCTGTTATTTATAAGCCACTCAGGCTCTGGTATCTTGTTACAGCAGGCCAAATGAGCTAAGCCATTTCCTCTCACCCCCTACCCCAGGGGATGCTCTGCTCACCTTTAAGGGATCGGACATGCTCACCTATTGGAAAGCCCCCAGTACCAGGCTCCACGATCTGCCTTTGGGCTTGTCCTACCTCTTTTTGTATCAGTGGCTCGATGAGGTCATCGTTGGTTATTAAACTACCAGGAGACCTGAAGGGAGAACACGGTGCTGGGTCATGGCCAGACTGGAATTATGGGTTGACTTTTTAAAAAATGAAACGTACTGAGGCAATGATAAAGTCTCATGTCTGTGGAATGAAATGGGTAGGGAGACTGAGAGCTGGAGAGAAGTCAGTGGAGGAACAAGGAGGGTTTTTGTCAATGGATGGTCATCTGGTGGTGTGGACAAGCGGTTACAGAGAGATCAGCCAGGGCAGCCTTGACCCAGCCCATGGAATTGCAATTCTATCCTCCAAGAGGTTTTTGCTTTTTTTTTTTTTTTGCTATTATTAATGTACAATTACATGAGCAACATTATGGTTACTAGACTCCCCCTATTATCAAGTCCCCACCACATACCCCATTACAGTCACTGTCCATCAGCATAGTAAGATGTTATAGAATCACTACTTGTCTTTTCTGTGTTATACTGCCTTCCCCGTATCCCGCCCCCTGCTACATTATGTGTGCTAATCATAATACCCCTTTTTCCCCCTTATCCCTCCCTTCCCACCCATCTTCCCCAGTCCCTTTCCCTTTGGTAACTGTTAGTCCATTCTTGGGTTCTGTGAGTCTGCCTCTGTTTTGTTCTTTCAGTTTTTCTTTGTCCTTACACTCTACAGGTGAGTGAAATAATTTGATACTTGTCTTTCTCTGCCTGGCTTATTTCACTGAGCATAATACCCTCTAGCTCCATATATGTTGTTGCAAATGGTAGGATTTGTTTTCTTCTTATGGCTGAATAATATTCCATTGTGTATATGTACCACCTCTTCTTTACCCATTCATCTACTGATGGACACTTAGGTTGCTTCCATTTCTTGGATATTGTGAATAGTGCTGTGATAAACATAGGGGTGCATATCTCTTTTTCAAACTGGGCTCCTGCATTGTTAGGGTAAATTCCTAGGAGTGGGATTCCTGGATCAAATGGTATTTCTATTTTGAGATTTTTGAGGAACCTCCATACTGCTTTCCACAATGGTTGAACTAGTTTACATTCCCACCAGCAGCGTAGGAGGGTTCCCCTTTCTCCACATCCTCGCCAACATTTGCTGTTGCTTGTCTTTTGGATGTTGGCCATCCTCACTGGTGTGAGGTGATATCTCATTGTGGTTTTAATCTGCATTTTTCTGATGATTAACGATGTGGAGCATCTTTTCATGTGCCTGTTGGCCATCTGAATTTCTTCTTTGGAGAAGTGTCTGTTCAGCTCCTCTGCCCATTTTTTAATTGGCTTATTTGCTTTTTGTTTGTTGAGGTGTGTGAGTTCTTTATATAATTTGAATGTCAACCCCTTATTGGATGTGTCATTTGTTAATATATTCTCCCATACTGTAGGGTGTCTTTTTGTTCTATTGATGGCATCCTTTGCTGTACAGAAGCTTTTTAGTTTGATATAGTCCCACTTCTTCATTTTTGCTTTTGTTTCCCTTGCCCGGGGAGTTATGTTCATGAAGAAATTGCTCATATTTATGTCCAAGAGATTTTTGCCTATGTTTTTTTCTAAGAGTTTTATGGTTTCATGATTTACATTCAGGTATTTGATCCATTTTGAGTTTACTTTTGTGTGTGAGGTTAGACAATAATCCAGTTTCATTCTCTTGCATGTAGCTGTCCAGTTTTGCCAACACCAGCTGTTGAAGTGGCCGTCATTTCCTCATTGTATATCCATGGCTCCTTTATCGTATATTAATTGACCATATATGCTTGGGTTAATATCTGGGCTCTCTAGTCTGTTCCATTGGTCTATGGGTGTGTTCTTGTGCCAGTACCAAATTGTCTTGATTACTGTGGCTTTGTATTAGAGCTTGACGTCAGAGAGAGTAATTCCCCCTGCATTATTCTTCCTTCTCAGGATTGCTTTGGCTATTCGGGGTCTTTTGTGGTTCCATATGAATTTTAGAACACTTTGTTCGAGTTCATTGAAGAATGCTGTAGGTATTTTGATAGGAATTGCATTGAATCTGTAGATTGCTTTAGGCAGGAGGCCATTTTGACAATATTAATTCTTCCTATCCATGAGCACGGGATGTGTTTCCATTTATTGGTATCTTCTTAAATTTCTCCCATGAGTGTCTTGTAGTTTTCAGAGTATAAGCCTTTCACTTCCTTGGTTAGGTTTATTCCTAAGTATTTTATTCTTTTTGATGTGATTGTGAATGGAATTGTTTTCCTGATTTCTCTTTCTGCTAGTTCATCATTAGTGTATAGGAATGCAACAGATTTCTGTGTATTAATTTGTATCCCACAACCTTACTGAATTCAGATATAAGTTCTAGTAGTTTTGGAGTGGGTTCTTTAGGGTTTTTTATGTACAATATCAGGTCATCTGCAAACAGGGACGGTTTGACTTCTTCCTTACCAATCTGGATGCTTTTTATTTCTTTGTGTTGTCTGAATGCCGTGGCTAGGACCTTCAGAACTATGTTGAATAAAAGTGGGGAGAGTGGGCATCCTTGTCTTGTTCCCTATCTTAAAGGGAAAGCTTTCAGCTTCTCACTGTTAAGTATAATGTTGGCTGTGGGTTTGTCATATATGGCCTTTATTATGTTGAAGTACTTGCCCTCTATACCCGTTTTGTTGAGAGTTTTATCAGGAATGGATGTTGTATTTTGTCGAAAGCTTTTTCAGTATCTATGGAGATGATCATGTGGTTTTTGTCCTTCTTTTTGTTGATGTAATGGATGATGTTGATGGATTTTCAAATGTTGTACCATCCTTGCATCCCTGGGTTGAGTCCTACTTGATCATGATGGATGATCTTTTTAATGTATTTTTGAATTTGGTTTGCTAATATTTTGTTGAGTATTTTTGCATCTATGTTCATCAGGGATATTGGCCTGTAATTTTCTTTTTTGTGGTGTCTTTGCCTTGTTTTGGTATTAGAATGATGTTGGCTTCGTAGAATGAGTTTGGGAGTATTCCCTCCTCTTCTACCTTTTGGAAAACTTTAAGGAGGATGGGTATTAGGTCTTCACTAAATGTTTGATAAAACTCAGCAGTGAAACCATCTGGTTCAGGTGTTTTGTTCTTAGATAGTTTTTTGATTACCAATTCAATTTCATTGCTGGTAATTGGTCTATTCAGATTTTCTTTTTCTTCCTGGGTCAGCCTTGGAAGGTTTTGTTTTTCTAGAAAGTTGTCCATTTCTTCTAGGTTATCCAGTTTGTAAGCATTTAATTTTTCATGGTATTCTCTCATAATTCTTTGTGGTGTCCGTAGTGATTTTTCCTTTCTCATTTCTGATTCTGTTTATGTATGTAGATTCTCTTTTTTCTTGATATGTCTGGGTAGGGGTTTATCTATTTTGTTTATTTTCTTGAAGAACCAGCTCCTGCTTTCATTGATTCTTTCTATTGTTTTATTCTTCTCAATTTTATTTATTTCTGCTCTAATCTTTATTATGTCCCTCCTTCTACTGACATTGGGACTCATTTGTTCTTCCTTTTCTAGTTTCATTAATTGTGAGTTTAGACTGTTCATTTGGGATTGTTCTTCTTTCCTGAGGTAGGCCTGTATTGCAATATATTCCCCTCTTAGCAAGGCCTTTGCTGTGTCCCACAGATTTTGTGGTGTCGAATTATTGTTGTCATTTGTCTCCATATATTGCTTGATCTCTGTTTTTATTTGGTCATTGATCCACTGATTATTTAGGAGCATGTTATTAAGCCTTCATGTGTTTGTGGGCTTTTTCATTTTCTTTAAGTAATTTATTTGTAGTTTCATACCTTTGATCTGAGAAGCTGGTTGGTACAATTTCAGTCGTTTTGCATTTACTGAGGTTCTTTTTGTGGCCTAGTATATGATCTATTCTTGAAAATGTTCCATGTGCACTCGAGAAGAATGTGTATCCTTTTGCTTTTGGATAGAGTGTTCTGTAGATATCCGTTAGGTCCATCTGTTTTAATACGTTGTTCAGTGCCTCTGTCTCTTTATTTATTTTCTGTCTGGTTGATCTGTCCTTTGGAGTGAGTGGTGTGTTGAAGTCTCCCAAAATGAATGCATTGCATTCTGTTTCCCCCTTTAATTCTGTTAGTATTTGTTTCACATATGTAGGTGATCATGTGTTGGGTGCATAGATATTTATAATAGTTATATCCTCCTGTTGGACTGACCCCTTTTGTCATTATGTCATGTCCTTCTTTATTTCTTGTTACTTTCTTTGTTTTGAAGTCTATTTTGTCTGATATAAGTACTGCAGCTCCTGCTTTTCACTCACTATTAGTTGCAAGAAATATCTTTTTCCATCCCTTTACTTTCAGTCTGTGTATGTCTTTGGGTTTGAAGTGAGTCTCTTGTAGGCAGCATATAGATGGGTCTTATTTTTTTATCCATTCAGTGACTCTACTTCTTTTTTTTTTTAAATATAATTTATTTTATTATCATTATTCTACAATTACATGTGCAATATTATGGTTATTAAACTACCCCTTAATCAGGTCCCCCACACCAACCCCATTACAGTAACTGTCCATCAACATAGTGAGATGCTATAGAATCACTACTTGTCTTCTCTGAATTGTACTGCCCTCCCCGTGCCCCCCCAACATTACATCTGCTAATTGTAATGCCCCTTTTCCCCTCTTATCCCTCCCTCACCGCCCATTTTCCCCAGTCCCTTTCCCTTTGGTAACTATTAGTCCGTTCTTGGGTTCTGTGAGTCTGCTGCTGTTTTGTTCCTTCAGTATTTTTTCTTTGTTCTTATACTCCACATATGAGTGAAATCATTTGATACTTGTCTTTTTCGGCTTGGCTTATTGCACTGAGCATAATACCCTCTAGCTCCATCCACGTTGTTGCAAATGGTAGGATTTGTTTTCTTCTTATGGCTGAATAATATTCCATTGTGTATATGTACCACATCTTCTTTATCCATTCATCTACTGATGGACACTTAGGTTGCTTCCATTTCTTGGCTATTGTAAATAGTGCTGTAATAAACATAGGGGTGCATCTGTCTTTTTCAAATTGGGCTGCTGCATTCTTAGGGTAAATTCCTAGGAGTGGAATTCCTGGGTCAAATGGTATTTCTATTTTGAGTTTTTTGAGGAACCTCCATACTGCTTTCCACAATGGTTGAACTAATTTGCAGTCCCACCAGCAGTGTAGGAGGGTTCCCTTTTCTCCACATCCTCGCCAACATTTGTTGTTGTTTGTGTTTTGGATGTTGGCCATCCTCACTGGTGTGAGGTGATATCTCATTGTAGTTTTAATCTGCATTTCTCTGATGATTAGCGATGTGGAGCATCTTTTCATGTGCCTGTTGGCCATCTGAATTTCTTCTTTGGAGAAGTGTCTATTCATGTCCTCTGCCCATTTCTTAATTGGATTATTTGCTTTCTGTTTGTTAAGATGCATGAGTTCTTTATATATTTTGGATGTCAACCCTTTATCAGATACGTTTTTTATGAATATATTCTCCCATACTGTAGGATGTCTTTTTGTTCTACTGATGGTGTCCTTTGCTGTACAGAAGCTTTTCAGCTTGATATAGTCCCACTTGTTCATTTTTGCTTTTGTTTGCCTTGCCTGGGAGATATGTTCATGAAGAAGTTGCTCATGTTTATGTCCAACAGATTTTTGCCTATGTTTTTTTCTAAGAGTTTTATGGTTTCATGACTTACATTTAGGTCTTTGATCCACCTTGAGTTTACCTTTGTGTATGGGGCTAGACAGTAGTCCAGTTTCATTCTCTTACATGTAGCTGTCCAGTTTTTCCAACACCAGCCGCTGAAGAGGCTGTCATCTCCCCATTGTATATCCAAGGCACTTTTATCAAATATTAATTGACTGTATATGTTTGGGTTAATGTTTGGATTTTCTATTCTGTTCCACTGGTCTGTGGGTCTGTTTTTGTGCCAATACCAAATTGTCTTGATTACTGTGGCTTTGTAGTAGAGCTTGAAGTCAGGGAGTGTAATTCCCCCTGTTTTATTCGTCCTTCTCAGGATTAATTTGGCTATTTGGGGTCTTTTGTGGTTCCATATGAATTTTCGAATTATTTGTTCCAGTTCATTGAAGAAAGCTGTTGGTAGTTTGATAGGGATTGCATTGAATCTGTAGATTGCTTTAGGTAGTATAGCCATTTTGACAATATTTATTCTTCCTAGCCAAGAGCATGGGATGCATTTCCATTTGTTAGTGTCCTCTTTAATTTCTCTTAGGAGAGTCTTGTAGTTTTCAGAGTACAGGTCTTTCACTTCCTTCGTTAGGTTTATTCCTAGGTATTTATTCTTTTTGATGCAATTGTGAATGGAATTGTTTTTCTGATTTCTCTTTCTGTTAGTTCATCATTAGTGTATAGGAAAGCAACAGATTTCTGTGTGTTAATTTCGTATCCTGCAACTTTGCTGAATTCAGATATTAGTTCTAGTAGTTTTGGAATGGAGTCTTTAGGGTATTTTATGTACAGTATCATGTCATCTGCAAATAATGACAATTT